>JAJPUD010001228.1:378118-430829 GCA_023553655.1 Myrmecobius fasciatus
TAGATTATCAGGACAACCTAGGCATTAACCTTAACAATCTAGTGTTCGATAAACCCAAAGAACACAGCTTTTGGGATAAATACTCTCTATTTGGCAAAAACTGCTGGGAAAATTGGAAACTAGTGTGGAAGAAATTAGGGCTTGACCCATACCTAACACCACATACCAAGATAAGATCTAAATGGGTTCATGATCTAGATATAAAGAGGGACTTTGTAAGCAAGTTAGAGGAACGTAATATAGTTTATCTCTCAGACCTGTGGAGGTGGAACAAATTTATGTCCAAAGAAGACTTGGAACTCCTAATTGAACACCAGATGGATAATTTTGACTATATTAAGTTAAAAAGTTTCTGTACAAACAAAACAAATGCAGACAAGATTAGGAGGGAAGCATCAAATTGGGAAATCATCTTTACATTTAATGGTTCTGATAAAGGCCTCATTTCTAAAATATATAGAGAATTGTCTCATATATATAAGAATTCAAGCCACTCTTCAATAGATAAATGGTCAAGGGATATGAACAGACAATTTTCAGATGATGAAATTAAAACCATCTCTAGTCATATGAAAAGTTGCTCCAAATCACTATTGATCAGAGAAATGCAAATTAAGACAACTCTGAGATACCACTACACACCTGTCAGATTGGCTAAAATGACAGGAAAAGATAACGATGAATGTTGGAGGGGATGTGGGAAAACTGGGACACTGATACATTGTTGGTGGAACTGTGAACAGATCCAACCATTCTGGAGAGCAATTTGGAGCTATGCTCAAAAAGTTGTCAAACTGTGCATACCCTTTGACCCAGCAGTGTTTCTACTGGGCCTATATCCCAAAGAGATCTTAGAGGAGGGAAAGGGACCCACATGTGCAAGAATGTTTGTGGCAGCCCTTTTTGTAGTGGCTAGAAACTAGAAACTGAAGGGATGCCCATCAATTGGAGAGTGGCTGAATAAATTATGGTATATGAATGTTATGGAATATTATTGTTCTGTAAGAAACGACCAGCAGGACGATTTCAGAGAGGCCTGGAGAGACTTGAATGAACTGATGCTGAGTGAAACGAGCAGAACCAGGAGATCATCATGCACAGCAACAACAGTATTACATGATGATCAATTCTGATGGACATGGCTCTCTGCAATAAAGAATTGTCTCAAACCAGTTCCAGTTGTTCACTGAAGAAAACCATATACACCCAGAAAGAGGGACATGAAATATGGACCACAACGTAACATTTTCATGATCTCTATTGACATTTGCTTGCATTGTGTTGCCTTTCTCTGATTCTTTTTTTTTTTCTTGTAGATAGGATTTTTCTTGCATAACTTCTCAAGCATTTCAACATTATTAACATGTAGTGGACTTCCTGCCATCTGGGGGAGGGGAGGGGACTGGGGGTAAAATTTGTATTGGAAAGCTTTGTAAAGATCAAGGTTGGGGAACTACCCATACATATGTTATACAAATAAAAAGCTTAAATAAAAAAAAAAAGAAAATGGTAATATGATTCCAGTAACATAGTCGAAGAAGCTACTCCTGCAATGGCCTTATGATCCTTACATACAAAAATCCCAATATTTTCCTCTTCTTCCTCCACATCTATATTCTTTACTCGCTATTCTCCTTTCTTAGAAAAGAAGTTAGAAAGGTCTATTCTGAACCCTCAAGGTTGCCAGTCAAAAACTCATTCTCTTGTTGCTTTGACTATAATCCTTTCAATTGTAATGTTTCTAATTGTTAGATTTTTTTAAAATGTTAAAATTAAAATTAAATTTTGTTACTTGTTGTTATATTTTTTCATTGTTAGGTTTTTTTTGGAGGCAACTAGGTGGCACAGTGGATAGAGCACCAGCCCTGGAGTCAGGGGAATGTGAGTTCAAATTTGATCTCAAACAATTGACAGTTACTACTCATGTGACTGTGGGCAAGTCGCTTAACTCCGATTGCCTTAAATTTTTAAAAAAAATTTTTTAATATAGCTGGTAACCATTAAATTTTGACTAGTGTGATTTAATGGCAGTGAGAAGAGGTATTTTCCCTTTAAAAAACAGAGACACTATATTACTTTTAAGTAAGAATTTAGAGGGCATATGAAAAGAAAGGTTCTGGAGCCCTAACAAAAGAGAAATAAAATCAAACACTGTCTGAAGATTATTAAAAGAAATTGTTGGAGTATTATAGTATTATTATATACCCAGAACCAGTGCTGTCCTACATAAACACTGTAATATTAATTTAGGTTCAGAATTCACATTCAAGGGGTGGGTATAAATTTATTACTGCTCAGAACTTTCATTTAAATGACATAAGGGAAGAGGGAACTTAAAGCATAAAGGTAATATACAGTTAACAAACATAGTGGCTGCCATAATAATAAAGACACAATAACAAAACAACATACAACGTACATCATCACCACTCTGAGAAATCACCAACATCTGAGTTCCTTGGTTGGAAGGACCTTGGTCACAGCTATCCAGTTTCAAGTGAGAGCCATTGCTAGGCAAGCTGTACAACACTTCCTAGCTGAATTCTCAAAGTCCTTTTCCACTAAGGGGATTTTTATAGGCTGAGAACAAAGAGGCACAACACTAAGTATTCTCATTCTATATGTGATTCTTGAGATGGAGCAGCTCACTCAGGTACAGGATGCTCCATTACAAGAGGCTCACCAAGAAGAATATTTGTTTCTTCTTTTAGGAAGATTATGTTTACTCCAGGAACTGGCCAGGTTCCTGGGATAAACACAGGCCTACAATAAAGGATACTCATTAATTAAGGGTCAAACCCTTTTGATGTGCTTTCTGAGATTCTATCAGAAAACTGCAAGCACATTCCAATGTTCTCAGCAAACAAGGGCACACCTGAGATTCACTGGGATTTCTTACAAGCACACTTTTCACAAGTGGGGTCTGGGAGCTCTTTTCTCTGTCTTCTGTATATATTGTAATTGCACATAGTTCCTTGCATGTTCTTTCCCTCATGAGACTGTGAATTTCTTAAAAGGAGTGATGGTTTTGTCTTTGTATCTCTAGGGTTAGCATAATACTTGGCACATCATGATAGGAGCTTAATCAATGCTTATTGACGACTTAACTTATGGAGAGTCTCTCATAGCACAGTTACTCATGGGAATTCATTTTTTCTAAGCATGAATTCAATTGAATTTTATTTGATTTAACAATTGAATGCAAATAAATTGAATTCAATTTCAATTCAATAAGCATTCATTAAATGCCTACTATGTGCCAGATATTGTGCTAGGTAGTAAGGATAAAAAAAGGTAAAATTAAGTTAGTTCTTCCCTTCAAAGAACATATAGTTTATGGGACTGGTCAGATTTTTCTGCTTGACAGGAGTCTATAAAGCCAAACCTTATTACAGATTTTACATAAAAACTTAAAATTATTCTCCAAAGAGAGAAAACTCTTAATATTTGTCTTTCTGCATTTGCTTACAAAGTGTTTTTTAATGCCCTATATGGTCAATTTTTGTGTAGGTTCCATGTACCACTAAAAAAAAAGATATATTCCTTTCTATCCCCATTCAATTTTCTCCAGAAGTCTGTGATATGTAACTTTTCTAAAATTCTAGTTATGTCCTTAAATTCTTTCATGTTTATTTTGTGATTAAATTTATCTAGTTCTGAGAGAAGAAAGTTAAGATCCCCCACTAAATAGTTTTGCTGTCTATTTCTTCTTGCAATTCACTTAACTTCTCCTCTAAGAATATGGATACTATACCACTTGATGCATATATGTTTAGTACTGATGTTATTTCAATATCTATGGTATCCTTTAGTAAAATGTAATTTCCTTTCTTATATCTTTTAATTAGATCTATTTTTACTCTTGCTTGGTCTAAAATCAGGATCACTACTGCTTTTTTTTTTACCTTCAGCTGAAGCATAACATATTCCGGGGTGCAAACTCTTTTTTTTAAAAAAGCTTTTTATTTTTAAAACATATGCATAAATAATTTTCAACATTAATGCTTGCAAAACCTTGTGTTCCAAATTTTTTTCTCTATCCCTTCTCTCCATCCCCTCCCCTAGACGGCAAGTAATCCAATATATGTCAAACATGTGCAATTCTTCTATACATATTTCCACAATTATCATGCTACACAAGAAACATCATATTAAAAAAGGAAAAAGTGAGAAAGAAAACAAAATGCAAACAAAAAAAGTGAAAATACTATTTTGTAATCCACATTCAGTTCCCACAGTCCTCTCTCTGGGTGCAGATGGCTCTCTTCATCACAAGACCTTTGGAACTGACCTGAATCATTTTTCTGTTGAAAAGAGTCACATCCATCAGAATTGATCATAGTATAATCTTGTTTTTGCTGTGTACGGTGTTCTCTTGGTTCTACTCACTTCATTTAGCATCAGTTCATGTAAGTCTCTCCAGGCTTCTTTGAAATCATTCTGCTGATTGTTTCTTATAGAACAATAATATTCCATAATATTCATATACCATAATTTATTCAGCCATTCTCCAATTGATGGATATCCACTCAGTTTCCAATTCTTTGCTATTACAAAAAGGGCTGCTGCAAACATTTTTGCATATGTGGGTCCTTTTTTATGATCTCTCTGGGATACAGGCCCAGTAGAAACACTGCTGGGTCAAAGGGCATACACAGTTTTATTGCCCTTTGAGCATAGTTCCATATTGTTCTCCATAATGGTTGGATCAGTTCACAGCTCCACCAACAATGCATCAGTGTTCCAGTTTTCCCACATTCCCTCCAACATTCATCATTATTTTTTTTCTGTCATCTTAGCCAATCTGAGAGGTGTGTAGTGGTACTTAAGAGTTCTCTTAATTTGCATTTTGGAGAGAAAAATCATAATAAAATACTCAGATAGGAGAATTCTAAGTAGGACCCAGCTTTCTGACCTGTCCTAAGTGAATGTTTAATTCTTCTGTCCTGTGAAGATCATACAAACCCGATTACAAACCAAAAAAAGCTGGTTCACTCAATTGTAGATGGGGCTCCTTTGAGTCCTACACTCTTTGCCTATAACTATTGCACATCTATTGTAGATTTAATGTTATTCTCCCTGAATAACCTGGAACTTAGGCATGCAAATCTTTAGATGGTCAGTAAACTACTCTTTTCCTTCACACATTTGTTTTACACATATTTTAAGCATTTCATAGACTGTAACTTTTTAGTTTTGGCAATAGTATATCTTGGCAAATTGTACCCAACAACTCCTATGCTCATAGGTCTTTCTTTGTATGGTAGAGATTGAATTGGAGCATACCCAGTACAAATGAGGAAGAAAGGGTCCAGGAAAGAGCTTTAGCTTGAACTTCATTCACCTTTGAAGAAGTTAAAGAAAGAAAAATTGACACATAGAGGTTTGGGTAGAGAAATAATCTGCATTCAACAGAGAGAAAGGGGAGAAAGAAGAATGGGGCATAAGAGGGAGGATAATTTAAGGAAGGATTAGTCCTAAGCAAAACAAACTCTGTGTCTAAACATATTTATAGAAGCTCTTTTTTGAGGTGTCAGGGTAGTAAAAATTGAGGCAGCACTCAATGTTTGGGAAATAGTTAAACAAATCATGGTATATAAATGTGATAAAATACTATTGTGCTGTAAAATATGATGAAAGAGATGGTTTTGGTAAATTTTGGAAGTCTTAAATTGATGCAAAGTGAAGTAAGCAGAAACAAAAATATTTATACGACGACAATAATATTATAAAGACAAACAACTTTGAAAAACACAAGAACTTTGATCAGCATAATGACCAAATATGATTCTAGAAAATTTATGTTGAAACATGCTATATGTCTTCTAGTAGCATGTTTCCATTAGATTAGATCATTAACTAGATTGTGAGCTACTTGAGGACTTTTTTTGTATCCTTAGCATTTAGCACAGTGCCTGGAACTTAATAAATGTTTTTTAATAAATGCTCTTTGGCTGATTGGTAGAGAGGTAAGGGACTCAAGTTATACCATGATATTTTTTTTAGACATGACCAATGTGAAATTTATTTTGCTTGATTATAGCTGGAGTTTTATTTTTCTTTCTTTCTCATTTAGGAAGGTGTAGGGGAAAGGTGGGATGTAGAGAAGGCATATTTTTGCTGATCAAAGACAATTTAAATTTTTAAAAAGTGATTGCTTGATCCAATTTAAAATTTATGTACAATTTTAGGGTCAAATACCATGTATATGTTTATGTATATATATGCATACACACATATGCATGTGTATATATGCATATATATATACATAGATATATGTGCACATACATACATATGAAGAGACAAAGACACTTGGAGAAACTAGATTTATTGAAGAGAATTCTGGGGTATTTTTGAGGTACATGGGGAAGTTATTTCTTCTCTAATGCTATTGGCTTGAGTCGCCCATACCAGGTTGTGTCTACCTTTAGTCTTCTAGTAATTAGCAAAAGTTCTATTTAACTAATAAATAAGCTCTTATGGGGGGTATTCATTTGTTTTGAAGATTTAGCAAGAAGTACAAATCCCTCAAAAAACAAAAAAACAACAAAAAAACCGCCAAACACAATAACCCTGTACATTCTTGTCCATACTACCTTAGTCCCTGGGGATTATGGGCTCAAATTTACCACAGTTTCTTCAAAGCACTTGTCCTACCAAGTTTACATCCAAATACAATATGGCTGACATATGAATAGTTGGCATCTTGGTGATTGAGACACTGGGCTGGGCTGGTTGCTCAATACTTCACTTTTTGCTGTTTGGTGTCTGGCAAATCCCAACCTAGATTCTGGCTTCCAGACTGCTGGTTCTCCTGACCTTTCAGGGACAACAGGCCTGAGCCAAGCCAGTGTGGCTATTTGGAACATTTGCCTCATGATGGAAAAAAACAAGGTCCCAGAAAGTAAGTGACATGAAACTGGATAATGTGCTGGCCAGCTAACCTTGAGAAAGGGACCAGATTGCCAAGCTTCATTCTCTGGGCTTTACCACCATTAGGACCCCTCTCATCTCCCATTCCTGGCTCCCTCTAAGTGTTGTCTTCTCCTACTGGAATATAACTTTCGGAGGGTCCAAGCTGTCTTTTTTTGTTTGTATTAGTATCCTCAGCCCTTAGCATAGTGCCCTGCACATAGCAAGTACTTAACAAATGCTTGTAGTAGAAGCTGTAAATTATAGAAACTGCAGACTGCAGAAAGCCTTGAATGCCAGGCTGAGGTACTTGGACATGCTGCTGCTGGAGGTGGGTAACATTGGAGAGTCTTGGACCAGAGTGATATGGTGAAATCTAGGCTTTAAGAAGATTAATTTACCAATGGTTTGTAGGTTGAATTGGAAGGGGAGGAGATTGTAGGCAAGGTAACTGACTATAGGTTGACTATAGGTTATTAAATTGTTCAGTCAAAAGGTGACAAAAGGCCAGATTAGGCTGGTAATGGTGGGAATGGAAAACATGAGATAAACCCAATAAATGTTCCAAAAGAATCAACAGAATTTTATGCTGGGCAGAGGAAGAAGGAATGAATGTATGTGCAGTCATCAGATGCTTACTGAGGACGAGTTTTGTAACCTACAAGCTGAGGGAGGTGGGAATGTTACTGGGGCAAAGGGGAGGAGAGTAGACAGGAGAAGGCAATCCAGAACGGGCAAAGGACAAAGAAAGGGAAGGCTGAGGGAATACACCATACTGGTCCATTACAAAGCTGTGCTTAGAGATGCTTTTTACCCCACTGCAAATTAGATTAATTTGGGTGTAGTCCTGGGCATCATGTGATTCATGGAAAGAAAATGTGCTTCTAACAAGCTTTGCAAAAACAATATCCTTTGTCAGATCATGATGTTTTGTTTGGAAGTGATTTTAGCTTCAGTATTTATGACTTTGGAGGAGTAACGAAGGGATAAAATAAACTAGATAGAGCCATCTTGTGGTGGAAGAAAGATAGCACAACTTTTCTCCTTGGGGCATGAGTTATTTATGGATTTAATTTACCATTCAATAACTGTGGTGAATCTGTTTTAACCCACATAGTTAGGCAGCATTTAGAAATCATCAAATGTATAATTCTATTTATACTAACAAAGTACTATAAATAATTGAGTTATCTGATTGTTTTAAGTGTAATACATAAAAGTGATGATAAAATAATTGGAATAAAATTGTTGTATAAAAGTATTTTTCAAGAGATTTTCTCCCTTTATTTCCCTAACTGTTGTTTTTCAATCGTTTTTCATTTACATCTAATTCTATGATCCCATTTAGGGTTTTCTTCGTGGAGATACTTGAGTGTTTTGCTATTTCTTCTTCCAGTTCATTTTACAGATGAGAAAACTGAGATAAATAAGGTGAAGTGATTTGCCTAGGATCACACAGTTAATAAATGTTTGAGACCAGGTTTGAACTGAATTTTCTTGACTCTAAGCTAGGCATAGAATCTCTTCCTAGATGCCCCCATATCCTTGACCAGATCTATACTATAAATAAATAAAGAAGTATCAATCTGGCAAATATTTGGTAATTTTAGTCAATGTAGACAGCCAAGTGGGGTAACCAAGGGTTCAAAGTAGGTTTTTAAAAAATCATTAACTGGGCGGGGGGTCTAGAGGTAGGGATGTTGGTGGGCGGGAAGAAAGAATTATCTGTTGGCTATATTTATTAAAGGAAAATGCATCAGAGAACTATAATATCTTCATTTGGTGTTATCTTTATGGTAACTGAGACCAAAGTCATTAGATGTATTTATCAAAAAATCCATTTTATAATTTTCAAAGTTATAAAACCACACGTAACCACATGTTGTTGTGGATAGATTGCTGGACTCAAGAGTCAGAAAGTCCTGGATTCAAGTCCCTTTAGATTTTGAAATAACCTAAGTAGGTCATTTATCCTCTATGTACCTCAAACAGCTTTTGAGGACTTTTTAATTGTCACAGAAATTGGATAAAGTTTTACACATAGATAAAATCAATAAATCTTTTTTTATTTTCCAGTATTTGATCAATAGGATCATTGGATTTTTAGCATTGGAAGGAATCTTACACATTATATATCCTAACTTCTTCATTTGTAGAATGAGGAAACTGAGGTCCCAAGAGGTCAAATGACCCAGAGATTACACAAGTGCTGAATGATAGAGTTAAAACTCTGATTCAAACTGGTGCTCATCCTATCATAGCAATATGGGAATCATCCTTATCTTGGCTTAAACAAACAATAACAAAAGTTGAGTATTTTACAGCTACTTACTGAGCTGCAATCTAAAGAGTGGTCTATAATGAGGATTTAATATGTAATTTTCTGCTTAGAACCAAAGTTGACAAATTCTCTAGTGCTAGACTTTGTCAAATGCTGTGCCCAGATCCAGGTATATGATGTATATGGAATTCCCCTGATCTACCAGGCTAGTGAGCTTGTCAAAGATTAGTTTTAAATTAAGATGCCAATGTCATAGTGGCACTAGGGAGAATCTTACACTGAAAAGCTTAGTCAGAGAAATAAAGTATAGTTTCTAGAATATATAATTGCTATGTATATGTTTAAATGACGTTCAGTCATGCTTTGCTGCTTCTGTATAACAGAAAAATCACTTACTGTATCTAAGCTTCAATTTTCTCACCTATAAACTAGTACTTGAACTAGACTTCTAGGGGGCTTTCCATTTCTGAAAATTTGTGAGCCTATTATGTTCAAGTTTTTCTAAAACTTGTTACTGTTAAACAATTTTTGATAAAATAAAATTCAATTATATAGCACTATAAAAGACTTTGGGTGTCTTTTGAAATTTGTTATAATAAGACTTAATCTTGAATTCAATAAATGCAAAACAAAGCAGACATTTACCCCATGAGGCAAATTATTTAACCTCTGTCCTAGTTTCCTCAACTATAAAATGAAGAGTATAATAGCTCCATTTTATAGTGTAAACTTCCTAGTATAGTTGTGAGAATAAAAATAAAATAATATGTGTAAAGCACTTTGTAAACTTTAAAGTGCCATATATGTGTTAACAATTATTTCCAAATGTCAGATTTTAGTAATTAGAAATGAGCAAAACATGTACCAATCTTAATATGAAAGGTCAGAAATTGCCTCTCTATCCAACATCATTGATGCCCTTCATTAACTATGTGTAGAGGCCTGATTACCTTGTCTTTTTCCAGGCTTTCTATTAGATTAGAAACCATATTATCCAGCTTCAATTTCATCTCTTGAGCAATTGACTATTCTAATCATTTACTTACCAGTACAAGGATGTGGCAATCAATCCAGGGCAGTTTTTTTTCAAGTCTTCTTGAGTAAATGATTTAACTGGCATTTAAATTTCTTTATATATGGGTAAAGCAACACTCTGTTTACCAAAGAGATAATAAAAGTGAAAGAGGGATCAAATGAGATAATGAACGTGAAAGTACTTTTAAACTGTTAAATGCTACATAAAACAGGAGGTGGTATAGGAGAGGCAGTGTGGTACAGTGGTGAGGATCCTGGGCTTAGAATCAGAAAATCTGACTTGTAAGTCAGGTTTAGCAGATTTCTCGTGATGGGACTGCAAATCAGTCACTTAGAAGCTTTCTGTCATATAGCATCATCCATTAAAAAAACCAGGGAAGATATTTATACTACTTATTATTTTATATTAATTGATGTAAATATTTTTATTTGGTGGTTCTGTGATTTTATCTATATGGGTTCTATCTAATTAGACCATGGATTGAGAATGGAAAAGTACATCAGAGGATGTCAAATTCAGCCCCTTTATTTTACATCATCACACATACAAATGCAAAACTTCCCATGCCTGCTCATTTTGTGAGATTTCAGACTGATCACAAATTTCTCAGGGATCAATATTCCATTCAGGCTATTCATCTATCATCTTCATTTGCAGCAATATGACTTGTCTTCCTTTTTTCCCCATCTTTTTAATCTCCCAGCTCTACTTAGGTCCTAGTCCAATGTCTCATCTTGGCACTCAGCTGACTGTAGGCTCTCAAAAAGCTCCAAGTTGGAAAGACTTCATTTATGCTGAGTTTGGAGAATAACAGATAGGTCATTTTGACTGGAACCTGGAAAGTATGAGGGAAGTGATATGAAATAAACTTGGAAAGGTAGTGTATATATAGCCAGATAATGATGTTTTTGAATGATAAACTGAAGATTAGAAAGTACAGCTGTATAATCAGCCCACTGAGTCAGTTCATCAGCACCTATATTTCAACAAATAGAAAATGAGCTGCACTTAAAACTGAGCAGGAGGAGAGCAGGGGATTACATTACATGAACTGCACAGTGTTTACAAAAATCTCAGTTGCTTGCTACTATCACCCCTTTTCCTTACCACCAACATAGGTTGTGGTGCCATAACTGCTCTGAATTATAAGAAAATTCTTTATACCGAAGTCCTTGATTGGTTGGAAATTATCACCAGTAGTCTGGCTATTTGGTAATTCTTGTTTTGATGCAATCCATAAAACAAAGAAAAGTCCAAAATGGCCTTGAATCTTGGGTGTCCCTTTCTTGATTATGCAAGGATGATGGCAACATCATAAAAGGGCCACAAAATGCTAAGAATCATAGTTTTTAGGTCTTTTGGGAACATTAACTTAGCTGTTGATACTCTAAGTTAAAACTGTAGCCCAAAGTATATAAATAAGAGGTATTTTTATCATCAAAGGAAATGTGATGGCCAGGAAATGTCACCAAAATGGGAGTGGAGGGTAGGAAGGACTAGAGTACAACACAAGAGTTGGAAAGATAAAAGGTACAATTGAAGTCCTATGGCTTACTGAAGGTATTATAATAACAATAATAGCTAGGAGATATGTGTATGTGTGTATGTATATATGTGTGTGTATGATCCTAAATACCAGAGATGCTGCTTTTGATATATGAATTAAATGATATTACAAATGGAAAAGAAATTTCATATGATCGATTTATTCTTTCCCAGAAAAATCTCAAAGTAATTCTCAAACATAATTTCAGTATTGTTGAAAGTTTCATTATCTTAACAGTTTTAGAATGGGTAGAAAACACATCTTTGATTTGTTTGTCTTGAAATCCTGTCCATTTTTCAAGGTTTAACTTGAAAATCACATCTTCCTTCCAAGCCTTTTCTTGCCACCTAGGTCCGAAATAATTTCTCTCTATGATGTTGTTCAATGAATGTTATTGTTTCTGCTCCTCAACTTAGAACCATTAAACTTAGACTTTAGTCCAACTTCTAACTGCAACAACATCCCTAACTAGTAATCAACAGGCTTCTGCTTAAAATCTCCATTAAAGGGAACTTACTTCTTCCCAAGGCAATCATTTGACTTTTGGCCAAACTCCTCTGGCATTTAAAGCTCTTTACAATCTGGCCCAAACTCTTTCCCCAGACTTACCCATTACTCTGCTCATATCCTACAGTTCAGCTAAATTTTCCTTCTATTTGTTCTCAAACATGACATCCCATCTCTTGTTCCCATGCCTTTGCTTTAGACATTCTCTAGGCTCAGAATTTCACCTATATGTCATGTATCACCTCCCCGATATCATGGTCCTCTCCACTTCCAAATTGTGCTTTCTCCTTACCTCTGGCACAGAATCTCCATTCCCTTCAAGGCTTAGTTCAAGCACTGCCTTCTGCAGGAGCCTTCCCCCCTCCAATGTCTTTTTCCTTTCCCCAAATTACTTTGTATTCATTTTATGCATATCTTTATATACTATGTAATCATAATAATAATAACTGTTATTCAGTAATTTTTCAGTTATGTCTGACTCTTTGTGACTCTATTTGGATTTTTTTTTTGGGTATAGATACTGAAGTGGTTGGCCATTTCCTTCTCCAGTTCATTTTACAGATGAGGAAACTGAGGCAAACAGAGTTAAGTGTCTTGCCCAGGGTCACATAGCTAGTAAGTGTTTGAGGCCAGATTTGAACTAAAAAATGTGAGTCTTCCTGACTCCAGGCCAGATTTTCTAATATACCAAGTCACCTAACTTCCCTTCTCTGTCATGTAGTAGGCAATTAATAAATAAGTGGTGATTGATTAACAAACAAAATAACTTAAAGAGATAGAAGTTACTCTGAGATTATAGCAGAGTTAGAAATTTTGAATCTGCTCCCTGGAAACCCAAACTAAGAATCTAACTTTTTTCTTCTGAACCCCTTTTTAGTGGTTCTAAATTGACTTCTTGGTTGTTATTTTCTTTATAGGGTGTAAAACAGAAATCAATGGAAATTCAGAGATAATAGATAGGAAGGTCTGATGAAAGCCAACATTTGTATGGTTAGTTTCATACCTGCTTATATGGCTAAGCTTTTGTGTGAGTTTCAAAATTCTCTCTCCTTTGGGCAGTCACAACTGCTCAGATCCATTATGAAAAAAAAAAGATTAGGGGATCTTTCAAAGTAACTTAAGTAATATCCTATTACAAGAAGGAAGGAACTTTCAGAAGCCTAAAAGGATTTGGGCTTAAGGATACCTCTAGTCAGCAGAGGATCATGATTGATGTATTACAGGCAAAAATATTCAAGATCCCCCCCCCCAGCACTCAGTAAACAGTTTTAAGTACCTACTATGTGCCAGTGCTAACCATTGAGAATACAAAAAAAGGCAAAAGAGCATTACTGGCCTCATGGAGCTCATAATGTGTGCTGTTGATCCTCCTTTCCATTTGAAGCTGCTGAGTGATTCTTTTTAGTTCATTGGCCTGGAACCAAAGACCCTGTTTTACATAATTATAACTTCAAATAGTGAGAATGTGGATACATGCAATCCTTTCATGAGATTCACACTAATGGGACCTCACTCTGCTACAAGCTACCAGATCATCTTAGTCTTTCTTGAATCCCCCACCATGCATACAAGTCTCTACTGAGCTGAACTGCCCTCTTCCTTTACCTTGGGCAGGAACCCCAGTGGACAGGAAGGAGCCATACAGATCATTTACATTACCAATTTTAAATTGCCCTTAGCAAACACAGCTAATAACATAAGACAAACAGGATCATCCAATTAAGTTACACAGAAAGAAAGAAGGAAATTGACCCATCATTAATGTTTTACTATCTCAAAAAATATAACTTTTAACCCCCAAATTTATAAGATATAAAAGGCACAATTTCAGAATAGACTTCAGGTGATTATCTTATTCTAATGTCAGCCTCAACTATCCCATTTCACCTATAGCTGACAACTAAATTGAAAAGAGAAATGATTTACACCCACAGCAGCTTACCCAGACTTTCCAATCTGGAAGTGATTAGTCACATTTCCATGATTCAACATGAATATAATCTCTGACTAATAGCACAACTCCATCTTGGGAATCAGTCCATTGTAGTAGCCTAGAAGTTACAAACTGAAGGTTAGGATCATGGGAAATTAGAATTACACTGTGTGGAGGGTGGAGAAGGGCAGATTGGAACACATCTGATGTGTTCATGGAACATGTCCAATGATTGGTCTTCTGGGGCCAACCCCTAGACCATGCATGAAACTCAGCCTGTCCCCTGCCACTTAATCCATGTGATTCTTTCCTTCACATAGAGTTTATCTTGTATTTGCCACTTCAGGTAGAAAATGTGCTCTGATTCAGGCCCAATGGATTTGTGTTTCAGAGTGATACAGTAATTTATTATTGGACACTGTGATTACAGAGGTTAGTCAAGGGGGGCTGCTCTGGGAAGAGCCTCCCATTCCCTAGTGGTTAAAAGAAGCAGGATCCATTCTTGACCCTCCATGTAAATCTGGAAGATGCTCAAAAATCCCAACTTGCTAGACAGGAAACAAAAGAGGGTTCAAGAGGATGAAGTCACTGTTTTTAAAGGTCTCTGAGTAGGCAGCTCTTCCTGGCTCAATGGCCAATTCTCTTTATTATTTCACTACTACCACCACAGGGACTAAGGGAACCAAAAAGGAATTATGGTTTCATCCCCCCAAAAGATGGGGTTCGTAAGAGACTGCTATGTCACCTCAAAGCTCAAGTCCTGCAGCACTGAACCAAAGAACATATGTTAAGAAAGCAGCAGGATCAAATGAAATAATATTTATAAAGTTCTTAGCACAATCCCTGGCACATGGTAGGGGTTATAGAAGATCATCTCTTTTCTCCTCACCCCTACTCATCTTTCAGGTGAGAACACACACCCTCAGAGGGGAGCAATTATTTGCTGAACATGACTCAAGAAGTGAAAAACAGAGCCAAGATTTGAACTGAGTTTGCTTTAGGGTAGTACTACAATGGAGCCCTCTAGAGAATAGTGCTTTGGTAAATGGAAGCAGGATATCCTGGTAGAAAAAAAAGGAGCAGATTTACCAACAAATATCCAAAACTTAGTGTCCATTCCTACCACTAAGTTGTTTACATAGGAAAAAGAATTACAGACATGGATCTTCTAAGCCAAAGTCAATCATTCACAACAAGGTCAGTGTTTAAGAGATGACATTAACTTAGACCAATAGGAAACTATTTTGTATGCCTCAGTAATAATGTATTAAAAGGTCTTTTACTATCTAATCATACTACAATAAAACTTTATGGGAGTAAAATGAAGTTGAGCTTAAGCTCAAATATCAAACTATTTCTTAGAAGTATTAAGGTCAAGAAAAGAGAAAGATGGCCAAAGGTTAAGCACAATCATATGGAAACAGAGATCAGACTCAGTTAAAACAAGTCTGAGTTCAAAACTAGCATAAAATGATGGAAATAATAACCCAACCTTTTTAAAAGCAATATTTTCTCCCAATTACATGTAAAGATAATTTAAATATTCATTTAAAGTTAATTCCCAAGTTTTTCCCTCACTTCCTCATCCCTCCCAAACACTAAGCAATTTGATATAGGTAATATATTTGCAATCATGCAAAATATATTTCCATATTAGTCATGTTGTGAAAAAAGACATGAAACAAAAGAACCCATAAAAATAAGGAAAGTTAAAAACAGTATACTTCAATCTGCATTCAGACACTTCTTTCTCTGCAAATGGACAATATTTTTCATCATGAGTCCTTCAGAATTGTCTTAGATTTTTGGATTGCTGAGAATAGCTAAGTCATTCACAGTTGATCATTGTATAGTATCACTGTTATTATATAACTATAATAATCACTGTATTGTATAGTATTCTCCTTATTCTGCTTACTTCACTTTTCATCAGTTCATATAAGTCATTCTGGGTTGTTTTTTTGAAATCTACTTGTTCATCCTTTCTTTAAAAAAATGGTATTTGATTGCATTCATATACCATGACTTATTCAGTCATTCCCCAATGCATGGACATCCCCTCAATTTCCAATTCTTTGCTATAATAAAAAAGTGCTGCTACAAATATTTTTGCATATAGATTCTTTTCCCCTTTTTAATCTCTTGGGGATACAGACAGTAGTAATACTGTTGGATCAAAGGTTATCCACAGTATTAAGCCTTTTGGATGCCCCCAACTTTTAAATAAGTAGCATGATATAGTGGAAAAAGTTTTGATTTGGAAATTAGGAGATCTGGAGTCTAATTCTAGTTTTATTACTTACTACCAATGTGATTTTGGGAATGTGATTTAACTTTTCTGGGTAGCAGATGGGCTCATCCTGTAAAGTGATGAGCTTGGTCAATATGGACTCTTAGGTCCCTTCCAATTTTATATCTATGATCCTCTTACATAGGAAATCCTTGAAGAAAGCATATCTTATCAGCTGAGAATATGGGAAATAGATCAGATAACTTGAACTCATTTATTCATTCTTTCATCTGGTCAATCAACAACACTTCCATTTGGGTATTGTCAGCAGAGTGACACCTCTTCAAATAAAGGCTAGAGAGAATTCCCTCAGACCTTATCTGCCTGATTCTCAAAGCAGAAGGCAATGAGAAACAAGGGTCTGGATGTCTGGCAGAACAGAACAAGAATTTTTCTGTGTAGCTGGGAAAAAAAAAAAAAAAACAAAAAACTAATTCATTTCTCAATCCCCAGGATCATCCTATTTCCATCCCTTCCGCTAAGCATTTTCATGCTAACATCTAAACCTGTTTTCATCTCCCTTAAAGGCAGCCCATCAGTGCTTGAGTAATGTCTGGAACTCTGTTCCCCACTACCTCCAAAAGAGGGTCTTGCTACTGCACATTCTGCAGTCAAAATAAGCCAGGACAGGTTTTGTACTTCTGCATTACAGGAAGCATCACTCCCACCATAAAGTAGAAGCAGTTTGAAAATTAAGAAGAAAGTGCCAGCCAGTGACTAAAAGCCTAATTCAGCCATAAAAAATAGCTTCAGGCTACATCTTGAGAAACAAGGTGTCAGCTATTTTTAAAAGTGTTTTTCCTTCTTAAAAAAATTATCTAGAAAAATTTTAATTGAAGGCAAGTCATAAAACCCACTTAGAATTCCAAAGGAAGCTTCCAAGTATGTGTCTGTGACTTCTGTTTTTTGTACTGCTTCCTTCTGTAACTGAAAAGTCTTTTTTTTTCAAATTTCCAAATTTATTTTATTTGAAGAAACAGAATAAACAAAAAGAAAAAAAAGCAAAGCAATATAAAATAAAATGAAACAAAAGAGAACGTTATCATGTGCTTAGTAGAACACCAGGGAGGATTCAAACTATATAACAACAAATACCAATTTAAGAAAGTATATATATATATATATTCATATATATGTATTAGTAGAATAAATTATATTCATGAGTATCCAGCTTTTCTTTATTTCCTTGTAAATTGTTCTACTAACTGTTCTTTAAAAACAGCCTTCTTTTCTGAGCTATTTTGATGCTTTCATCTTTAAGATACATTTATTTTTATCTTCTTTTATTTGGAATTATGTGAAATTGGATTCCATGCCAAGTCTTAATGTTCTTCCAAATGATATATCATTTTAAATTAATAACGTAGCTTTGACTCCAAAAAGCCAAAGATGGAGATCATTTTCCACAATATCTTCTAAGGTTTATTTATTTTTTTGTTGAGGCAATTAGGGTTAAGTGACTTGCCTAAGGTCACACAGCTAGGAGTGTTAAGTGTTTGAGGCTAGATTTTGAACTCAGGTCCTCCTGACTTCAGGGCTGGTGTGCTATCCACTGCACCATCTAGCTGCCCCTTCTAAGGTTTATCTTAACAGTAAAAGTTATGATTGTAGCAAATATTGAATCTCTCATTTTTTTCCTTTCTTCCATTTTATTTCTAACCATTGAGGAAAGAGGGAAGTCATTTTCTATTTTTAGACAGGTGTTGTCACAAATTTAACTCTCTGGCTTTATTTTTTTGGAAAAAGTTTTACAATAAGCCAACCTTGTGATTTTAATTCAATAGTTATTGGTTTTGAGAGACATCATGAAAAACATAGGTCACTTCTCTGTGCCATTAGCTTCACCCTATGCAAAATGAAAGGGGCTGGACAGAATTGTCTGCAAGGCCCCTTCAATAAGCTTCTCTTCCTAAGATATCTTTATCTAAAGATAGATATCTTTAAACACACAATCAACTGGACTTTCAGTCAGAGGACCTGGATTTGAATCCTGGTTCTACCACTTTCTAACTTGGTGATAATACTAATCACTTTATTTCTTTGGGTTTCAGTCTGAGGAAACTGAAAATGAAATTAATATAAAATGAAGCTCTGCAAAATAAAGGCATTAGAATGGTTGATTTCAGCTCTAGATTTATGATATGACAAGCTATGACCTTAAACCCCATAGTGAGAATAGGTTGGATGAAAAAATATATCTAATTCTTTTTATGGTTATTTGAATAACTTTACATTTGAAGCAACTTTACATTTTGCTTTAAAGAAAAAGACTGGTCTCTACTTCATTGCTTGTAGCAAAGGGATGGAAGAATATGGTCAGAAAGGAATTCTTTCAATAGGTAAAAATATTGGGAGAGAAAGAAAATCCAACATGTAGAATGTTTCTCTCAGAAGCAGGGTGCCTCTATATTAAGCGATCTACCATGTGTAAGGCCCCAGTTAGATTAATAGCATTGTTTTACATTCATATTTAGCATTTTCTTTTATTGGAGGGGAAGGCAATTGGAGTTAAGTGATTTGCCCAGGGTCACATAGCTAGTAAATGCTAAATGTCTGAGGTTGAATTTGAACTCAGGTCCTCCTGATTTCAGGACTGGTGCTGTATCCACTGCACCATCTAGCTACCCTGATATTTAGCATTTTCTTTGTTCCCAGATGACTTTTTAAAAAAAAAACATTTTATTTTCCCTCCAATTACATGTTAGACCATATTAAACATTTTTTAAAAGTCTTGAGTATCTAATTTTATTCCTCCTTCTTCTCCCCCTTCCTGGTCTTCCCCCCACCCTAAGACAGTAAGCAACCAGGTGATTTATTAACACAAGTTTTCCAATCATAGAATCTTTGGATGATAAATGTATTTCATTTCTCGAGGCAGCCATCCTTCCATAGAAGAACAAATTGATGTATTTCAAATGAGCAATTAACTCTATTAAATCAAGTTTTCAATCTGTTGGACATTGTTTTTTTTTAAAGACACTGCTCATTAGAGTAGTGAACTGAACAGGCCGCATTTATGTAGGTCACCCCAATCAACAAGTAAGTCTGTGAGAAATGTCACTTAAGTAATAGACTCATAGGGTCATAGAGTTAGAACTAAAAAGGATTTCAATCATTATTGAGTCTACTTGCCTCATTTTGCAGACCAGAAACTACAGCCCAGAAAAGGTGACTTATCCAAGCCCAAAAAAATTATGGAGCAGAATCAGAATTTAAACTTAGCTCCTCTGACTCCAAATTCATCATGCTTTCCAATGTATTACTCCATCTTATTTGCAAACCTTCATTTTTTCATCTACTCCCAAAAGCACTGGGTTGGAGAGATTCTATTCATTAATTCAATTTAACCAGCTTTTGTTTGTTTGTTTTTCTGTGTAAAGCAGTGGGAAAGGGAAAAAACCAACCAAACAAACCAACATTCCCTGTCCTCAAGAAGCTTACAGTCTAGAGGAAAAAATACTGGTACACAAGTTAGGAAATGCAAAATATATGAAAAATAAATACAAAGTGAGTTGGAATCAAAATGTACCAGCAACTGTGGAAATCAGAAAAAAGCCTCTTGTAGAAAGTGGTATTTGAGCCGAGTGTGGCCCACCTCTCCCATAGCCACTAGGTACTAGATGTACTCTTTCACATAGTAGATAGAGTGTTGGACTCAGAATCAGGTACACCTCAATCTCACCCTGGACAAGTCAATTAATTTCTCTTGGTCTCAGTTTCTTCATTTGTAAAATGGGGATAATAATAATTCCTACCTTCCTAGCAGGATTGTTATGAAGATCAAATGAGATAATATATTTAAAGCACTTTGCAAACCTTAATGTGTTATTGTTGTTTTTATTTTCTAAGTGTCTCTTGAAAATACAGCTGACAGAGCTGTATTTCATAATAGCCCATATATTTACTGGAGCTACATTATCTACTCTCTACATGATATGATTCATGCTGGTCTTGCACTCTGGGAAGACAGTGAGATGGACAGTGCTCAGATCTTCTTATCTTTTCCATATTAGTGCCTTGTCCAGCTAGTTAATACTCTGAGGTTGATGGATTAGACAACTAATCAATCTGTAGGTGTTCTCAAACTCCCCAAACATATGTGATTCTCAAACATCAAAAGCCCATTTATCTCCTTGTTGTCTTTGGATGTAGAGAAATCGCCCCTCTGACAAATCCTTCTGACCTCCACCAGGAGCCAGTGAGAGAACATTCATTTAATGCCTGTTTGCTGATGGTAAAATAGAAGGTGCTGACAAAAACAAACTCCAAACTCCAGCCAGGATCAGAGCATCTCTTCCAGAAAGGAGGCCAAACACATTCCCCAAACAGCTGGTAATTTTCAGGGACTAGTTATTGGTCCCTATCTCTTTCCCTTAGAAAGAAAAGTACAAGGAAAACATTGTTCCATGGGCCAATAGGAAAA
Organism: Myrmecobius fasciatus; assembly: GCA_023553655.1. Taxonomy (NCBI): domain Eukaryota; kingdom Metazoa; phylum Chordata; class Mammalia; order Dasyuromorphia; family Myrmecobiidae; genus Myrmecobius; species Myrmecobius fasciatus. The sequence goes on from JAJPUD010001228.1 coordinate 399,047, forward strand.
TTTCTGTTGTCCTCCATTGTGGACTTTTTCTGCCCTCTGGGAGCTTTCCAGAAGGAGGATGTGATTTTATTCCCCATTTTTTCTGAAACTTTTTAAAGGTTGTTGCCAGATGAACTTTAAGGAAGGCAAAATGTCTAATAGTATTCCCTGTAGTAGAGGGGAGAAGGAAGGCAGATGTTCTACTCTCTTTGATGCTTTAATGACACATTTGAATGAAGTTGTTATTTTCCAGTTGTGTCTGACTCTTCATGACCCCATTTGGGTTTTCCTGGTGTGGTTTGCCATTTCCTTCTGTAGCTCTTTTTACAAATGAGGAAACTGAGGTGACTTACCAAGGATCACACAACCAGTCAATGTCTGAGGCTACATTTGAACTCAGGAAGATGAATCTTCCTGACTCTAGGCTCTGAATTCTATCTACTGTACCACCTAGCTGCCCCAAATTGGAGGGAATATGAAGCTATATGCATATGGGACCTCAAAATAATAGGTAGGTTCAGCTGTCTACAGGATACCTTGAAGATAAAACAACCACTTGATTCACTGGGATTTTTCCTTTTTCAACTTGCTTGCTATAAAGACACAGCCTAAGCAATACATAGTGTACAAATTCTTTATGGAAATTAGAAATCAAGAAACAAATTGAATCACAATTTGAACAGGTTGTATGACTATGGCTAAGTTAAGCGTTTTTAGAATCTCAGTATCCTCATCTATAAAATGAGTTAAATAAAAAAAAACAAGAAATTGGGGAACAGGAAAGAAGTATAAGTGGGAAAGGGAGAAAGGGAAGCAGATGGCTTTAAACTTGCCCCATGGCTTTAACGTATTCAAGGAATGTTTAGAATCAGAAACCCTACAAAACAATATTGTTTTAGTCAATGTAATAATACCTTTGGGATTGGATCTTAGAACAAGTGTGTGTCTGGATAGTGAAAATGAACCTTTTCAAGATTGGTTGTACCTTCATTCTCCTCATCTTGATGTGAACTCTGAAACCAGCTTATTCTGTCCCCTTGTCAGGAAATGCTAAAAAGAGCCCATTCTGCTACTGTAAAGGGTCAGGTTTCCCAGACTGTCTTATTATCACAGTTAAGGCAACCAGAATGTGAACTGTATCAATTATAATTACATAGAAAAAGGAAGCTAATTCTTCAAGACTGCCTTGTTAGCATCTTTAAGACAAACATAATGGGAACTCAGCTTCTCTTAGACAACTATGATGGGAACCAAGGCTTTCCCAAATTGTCTTGTTAGCATCTTTAAGACAGTCCCAACATTTCAACACACATTCTTGTTACTCCCAAGATACCACATTTATCTTCCTCTCCTCCCTCTGAACTATAAAAGTCATCCCTTTCCAAAAGCTTGTCACAAAATCATTTTTGGATTTTGCCCATGACCTTTTCTCATGAATAAAGGTACCTTTTGGCAAATAGATCACCACTGTGATTTTGTCACATGTGCTTTGTGCTTTGCATCTTGTCTTTTGAAGTAGGAACTGCTCTCTCAACTCTCAAAAGTCTTACTTGTCAATCCTGGGAAGTTGAGATATTCCCTGATGCTCATTGTCATGGCTAGGTTTTCTCTTTCTTTTTAAGCTATACATTTCTACCATCCAATCAAAATCCTGGTAACTGTTGTCTATAGACCCCCTAAGTCATACCCTTTCCCTTTTCAGTGAGGGATTAGTTTTTCTCTCCACAACTTCTGCCCTCATAATAAGGTACTTTATCATATAGGACATATTGATTTTCCCTTAAATGCCCTAACTACTCAGTTTCTTACCCTATTTACCTCCCATGAATTACTTCTCCACTCCCTTCAGCCACATACATACTTCTTCTCTTCTCCTATATTCCTTCAGCTCCCATGGATCTAATTACTATTTCTATGCTGATGATTCTCAAATCTACCATCTTGCCCCAAGCTCTCTGCTCATCTCCAATCTTTTATCTATAATTGCCTTTCTGATATCTGGAAATGGATGTCCAATAGACATCTTAAACTCAATATGTCCAAAACAGAATCCATTCTCTTTCTCCCTAAAGCCTCCTTCTCTTCCTTTCCATTATTTTAAGTTGTGTCTGACCCCTTTTGAGCCCATTTAGGTTTTCCTTGGTAGTGGTTTGGCTATTTCCTTATTCAGTTCATTTTACAAATGAGGAAACTGAGGCAAATCAGATGAGGTGACTTGCCTATAGTCACCCAGCTAGTATGTTGTCTCAAGCTGAATGAGTGCTCAAGGCCTTCCTGACTTTGGGTTCAGGTCTCTTTCCACTGTGGAAACTAGCTGCTTCAAGAGAGGGGGCAACTTGCCCCCTTCTGAGGCAGTTAAATTTTACTTTTAGATAGTTCTAATTGTTAATTTTTTTTCTGACAGTAACTTGACCTCTTCTTGTAACTTCCCTTCATTACTGCCCTCTGGAGCCAATAGGACAAATCTAATCCTTCTTCCTTAAAACATCCTTTCAAAAACTTGAACAGAGCTTTTACCCCCTTTTCGAGTTTTTTCTTCAGGTTCAATATCCCAGTTTCCCCAACCCATCCGCATATAACATGGATCCAAACAGGAAGTTGCTGTTGTCAGCTTGCACCTCCTCTCTAGAGATAATTTTAAAATTGTCAGTGTGAGTATTTATACCTTAGAAATTGGCAGACACTACAAATAGGGACTTGATTTATTGCTTTTTTGATTGTCTAACTTAAGAATATTATGAAGAAAATAATAGTGCAGATTATACTTACAAAAGTGTCTTGTACACATTTTACTCTTTTTTTTTTCAGAAGCCACCTGGTCAATTTTTTTTCTTTCTTTTTTTTTTTTTTTTGATTAAAAGCTTTTTATTTACAAAACATATGAATGATTTTTCTACATTGACCTTTGCAAAAAACTTTTTTTTCCAAGCTTTTCCCCTCCTTCCCCACACCCCCCATCCCTAGATGACAGGTAATCTAATACATGCTAAATATGATAAATTATATGACAAACCCAATATATGTATACATATCTATACAATTATCTTACTGCACAAGAAAAATCAGATCTAGAAAGAGAAGAAAAAAAACAACCTAAGAAGGAAAACAAAATGCATGGAAATATTCACAGAAAGCATTAAAATGCTGTGTTGTGGTCCACACTCAGCTCCCACAGGCCTCTCTCTGGATGTATATGACTATCTTCATCGCTAAACAATAGGAACTATTGTACACATTTTTCTTTGAGAAGAGCCTACTGTTAAAAACTTACCAGCACATCTGTGCTTGCAAATCCCTTCCTTATCTTTTGACTGCCCTTGATACCTGGACATCACCCAGCTTCTTAACAAACAACTTAAACTGTAGTTCCCAGAGAAAGAACAATACTTCAAACTTACTTAGGCCAGAGTAGAGTTCAGAGATGATCTTATTCCTCCTCAAATTCTTCTTTTTTGAAAAAACATTTATTTTTAAAGATTTGTTTCTTTTAAAATGTTGAGTTCTAGATTCTTTCCTGCCCTGCCTTCCCTCCACCACCCAATGAAAAGCTAAATAATATTATATCAATTATACATGTGAAATTGTGCAAAATATATTTCCATATTAGCATATCACAAAATAATAAATAAAAAGAAAATTATTCTTTAATTTGCACTTAGAATTCATCAGCTCTCTCTCTCTCTCTTTGAATCTCTCATCATGAATCCTTTGGGATTGTCTTGGATCATTGTATTGATCAGAGTAGCTAAGTCCCAGTTGATCATCATGGAAACACTGCTCTTATTGTGCAAAGTGTCCTCTCAGTTCTTCTCACTTCATTTTGTGTCAGTTCACACATGAAGTTTTTATCTTAATACAACCCAATATAATATCTTTTTTGGCTGGTATCATACTGCTGTCTTATATTGAGCTTACATTCCATTAAAACTTTCAGATGCCTTTTTCTTTTTAAAAGTTTTCTTCATTTTATTTTAATGTTCATCATTCTATTCACAGCAACACTAAGATGCTCATCAAAGCAATAATAGACCACAATAATCAAAGCACAGAGCAGCTAGGGACATAAGGGATAGAGTGCTCCATCTGAAATTGGGAAGACTCCTCTTTGTGAGTTCAATTCTGGCCTCAAATGCTTACTAGCTATGTGACCCTGGGCAAGTCATTTAACTCTGCCTCAGTTTCCTCATCTGTAAAATGAACTAGAGAAGGAAATGGCAAACTACTTCAGTGACTTTGCCAAGAAAAACCTCAAATGAGGTCATAAAGAGTTGGACACAACTGAAAACAGCTGAAGAACAAAAATCAAAATACATAAAAAACTATCTGAAAACTGAGAGACTATAAATATTGCTCATCTCAGACTTGGCTCTATTAAGGGTTTAAAAAATTTCTTCTTACAGATCCTTACATAGAGACCTTCCCTTCCCTTCCCCAGGTGATTTATACCTAGATTGATCAGAATACCTTGCACAGAAAAGTTCCTTCACAAATATTTTTAAATAAAGCTACCTTGTGAGTGCTATACATGTTACAGACTGTAGCTTAGAAATAAATTGAATGACCCATATTTCTTTCGAGCTTTAAGATTTGCAAAGCATTTATCCCGGAACAATTGTGCAAAATAGATGGTGCCTGTATTATCATTCCTTATTTTATAGATGAGGTAGACACTGAGAAGTGAAATCACACATATTGTCTTCAAAGTCTGAAGTAAAATTTTAATCCAGATCTTCCAACTCAAAGCCCAGAACAATTTTTACTTTGTCATACCACCTCTCTCTTTTTTGAAAATTTAAGTTTATATTGATTTTTGTTGTTTTTTGTCACCTTTATTTCTTTTAACAAACTTTTATAAACAAAAGTTTATTGGTCAGTGAGCCATTATTGGGGTAAGTTTTGGGACAGATGTGATCTCATTAGTATAGTGAATATCCAGGTGAGGAAACTTGCTTGATGGATGTAAGTCAGTAATTTTTATTTTTAGAAAATTGCCGACACCAAGAAATTGTTACTTACTAAAGACCATTATGTGTCAAGAGCTGGACTTGAATTCATATCTGCCTGGCTTCTAAAGTGACGCTCCATTCCTTTTAACAAAGAAAAAAAAGGAAATAGAGAAAAAAATATTTCAGAAAATCTAACCAGTACATTTATGCAGTGTTCCCCATTCACAATCCCTTACATGTGGGAAGAAGGAAGGGAATGCCTCTTAATTTTTATTGAATTGGACTGGCTATATAAATAAATCTTCAGTGTACATAGTTCTTATTAATTCAGAAGACAATTAGAGAAAGAAGGACAGTATATCTTACTTTGGCAAAATCCCCTATCTTTATAAAGAAAGGACCTTAATAAATATAGTTTGATGATGATGATACCTCCAAGTGAGTATATAAATTACCTATGTAGGTAGATTAGCCATGAAATGAACTATTGGACAATGTACTCAAGACCGAAAAAACACCTGACTAATTAATGTCAATCCCTTTGTGTTTTAAGCACTAACCAGCATCTGATTATTGGACCAAATCCTTCAAGTAAGTCATTATTATCTCCATTTCACAGAGGGGTAAAGTAAAAGCTTACATGATTTGCATAGTGGAGTCAGGGATACAATCCAGGACTTCTGGTGTTTTATTCATAGAGTTCTCCACCATTTGATCCTATTTTCTAAAGGGGTCTCCAAGAAATTCATGAAGAAATTTGTTAAGAAAGTGGGCTTTAGATTTAAAAGGCATTAATGTCTTCTCTCTTTGCCTTCTGATGCCTTTTCTTCTTGATTTCTTGGGAATTCATGGTTTGGTAAAGACAAGGGATATTTTCATTTGTGACAGATGCTTGTGGGTCCATATTCTAAGAAGAAGGAAGGAGAATAAAACATATCCTTAAGAAGGTAGTAATCAGAGGGATTAGGTCAAATTTGTATAAGTACAACACATTTTAAAAAAATCAATATGCATGGCCAATAATTTATATTTAAATCATATATGAGATCAAAGAGAGAGAAAATAAATGCTTTTTCATTGAAAAAAACACGACAAACTGAAGGAGAGACATGGAAAGAAGCTGGAGAAGGCAGCAAGTGGGAAAAGAGAGAGAGTTAGAGGAAAGAGAAAGGGAGAGGGGGAGAGAAGACTATAGGGAAAAAAAGCAAGAAAGAGAGAGGGGGAAAGATTATAAAATAAAAATATATCTCCCTTATTCATTTCCATTTATTCATTAATCTAAGTAACCTTCATCCAATTTCTTCCTTTTAAAAAAATATCTCTGTGTTTTACTAAATGTCTCTTTTGTCAATAACAAAGCAATACCTATCACTACATTCCAAGATGCTCTGTAAACATCCCACTTTTAAAAAAGTCCTTTACACTCTTTCTCCTTCATCTTTCTACAAGAGTGTTAGATTCATTTTGCTGCATGAGATTCTTCGAGAATTGATGAGTTGAAACAGGTCTGCAGCTGAACTGTCTATGCATCTTAGAAAGATGTGTCTATGTGTTTTAGAAAGAAAGCCCTGAGTGTCTATTGACAGCCCCATTTGCTGGAATCAAACCAAACAAACAGAGGGACTTATAAGCAGAAGGACTTTAAAGTGGAAGCAGCAGACTAAAAAGCATTAAAAAAACAAAACAAAACAAAACAAAACAAAAAACAAAAAAACCCTCACCAAGACTGAATAGCATAATGCCGGGAGCAGGAAAGACAAACAAGAACTTGCACATTTTCCTCTTAAACTTATGTCAATTAGGTCCTGAGGTTGCTTAAAAAAAAAAAAAAGGATTAATTTCTCAGAAAAGGAATTTGATTTGCCAGGTAAAAGAATTAAATGAAAAATTTCAACTAATTTGTTTTTCATTGCTTTTTTTAAAATAGGTGTGAGATATAGATTTTGGTTAAGTCTATAGACTAAATGTTTAAAGGAAGACATTTGTGAAAAAAAGAGAGAGAATTGTTATCTTTCCTATATATTAAATATATGCATCTATACATAAAGAAAGAAAATGTATACCCATGAAATTGGGTAGGGTTACTCATTGATCGCATGTCCTATGATGAAAGATTTCAAGCTGGCAGGAGTGTCCGCTGAGATGCCTAAAACATAGGCAGTAACTACCTATATTTGACTTTGACACCTCTTTAGCAGTGAAAAGAGGCATTTGTAAGGAACCATAAAAAGTCATTACATATGCAGAACAATTGAACCTCCTCAGCATCTGGGGGTAGGAAGCACATCTGTCTTCTGTCTATTTCTTCCCTAAATGTCTCCCTGAATCAACTTTTATGGGGGTGGGAGGGTGGGGGTCGTAAATATCCTTTTCTATTCGAATCTAAGAGTTAACAATACCCCCTGTGACTATAAACACAAGATGTTTCATTCAGGAAAGAGGTGCACTCAAGTAAGCAGAGATCTTTGTGACAGTGTCTCCCCGTATGGCCCACATGCACAGCTAATCACATTAACATGAGAGTGGAGAGGTGGCCAGTAGACAGCAAAAGAAAGAAAAGGGGGAAAGCAAGACTAATCTTGTTAAAAGGAAAGCAAAGATAGACGCTACTTTTACATAGCAGCTTAAAACGTCCAAATTTTCCCAGGATTGGGATCACCTGTACATCCTAGGAGCATGTGGGCTGGTTTAGTAAGCATTGTTCTGAGCTCTAAATGTTTGGGGCACATAAGCACAACCCGATCTCAACTTGGAGATTGTTCCCCAAGAAACCACAAACAAACAAACAAACAAAAAACCCTCTAGAGTCATTGGATTTTAGTCAGTTCTCCTATAGATTTTACTGAAGGGGTAGCATTATAAAACCTGTTTAGTCGAGTAAGAGAAAGCCTAAACAAAGAAATGAATGGTTCATGTCTTCTTGAAACTTGAGGAAATTGGGCAAAAAATCTAAAGAAGTCTCCCAAACTTAACAAGCAACAACAACCCAAATTCAACAAATTCAATTGTATATAGCACCTATAACCCTGACTACCTAAATTCATAGACAGAGATGCTTGAACCTTTGGATCACAATTCAGGTGAGAATTGAGCATCTCCTTTAACAATTATATTTTATTTTGCCTAGGGCTTCCAAAGACAAAGTGTTGAATTTAGTAGATGTTTACAGGAAGCTAGATGAGGTCTCAAAAATCATCTAGCCCAACTACCTCAGTTTTACAGATGAGGAAAAGTGAGGTCCAGAGAATTTGAATGACTTGCCCAATATTACATAAGAAATAAGAGGGGATTTGGATTCAAATCCTCTAAGTCTGGAACCAGTGATCATTGCATTGCACCAAACTGTGGGAGACTGGCAGGTCCAGGAATCAGCAGACTCAGAAAAGGGAGACAGAGGAGATATGTATGAATCATTTACTCTAAGTATAGGGTGTATTTAGAAGCTCCATAGATTCATCTCTTGTCTTCATCATTGACATTTTGTACCTGTCATTCTATTCTAGTTGGACTGCTGAGCAAGAGTATGAGTGTAGATTCATTTAAAAGACATTATCTACACTATACTTAAACTAGTCCTATAAACCTAGGAAACCCTATCATTTTTGCAGGGCATTTCAGTAACCTATATATACTATTTGGGTATAGTGCATTAAGTGCCAGATGAGGAATCAGGAAGGTCTGAGTCAAATTCTCTCTTAAACATTTATAATCAATGATGCTGGCGAGTCAATCTTTCAGCCCTCAATGAAGTGATACATGAATGTGTTTCACAAAGTGTTTTAACAAATGTTAGCTGTTATTATGTATGATAATGTGATTGCTCACACTACCTAATTATGTCATAAGGACCCTAACTGACATTATTAATATGATTAAAATAGGACAATAGCATGAAAATTCAAAATGGCAGTTTTGGGAGATATTAGCAGATTGTGAACTATATTTGGAAAATGACAAGTTTTATCTCAAAGACAATGGGGCCACAAAATCTGAAGAGGAATCTCTGGGACATAGAATCATTTCAAGTTTAAAGGATAGGGGTGAGAAAGGAATTCTAGGTAGGTATTATTCCTGTTTTACAGTGGAGGAAACTGAGGCTAAGGGTCACCTAACTGGGAAGAATGTGAGACCCCATTTGAACTCAGTTCTTAATTCTAGGCCTGTTGCTCTATCCACTGTGTTGATTTATTGCCATAATATTTTATTATAGAGAGTTACTATTTACAGCTGTGGAAACCAAGCTTAGAAAGATTAGATGAATTTGTCTGTGAGAGTTACAGGCAAGAGTCAATGCAAGAATTTGATTCCAAGTCTAATTTCTACTGTAACACCATATGCTTGTCAGATTGATAGAATAACATTGAAGATAGGGATGGAGTAAAGGTTCATAATCTGGGGTCTATGAACATTAAAAAATATATATTTTGTTGACTTTTTCAATAAAGATGGTTTCTGTATAATTCTATGTGTTTATTTTATGAATGCTATCTTATGAGCCATGAATTATGAATATTTTATTCTAAGAAGAGATATATATATAGGTTTTATTAGACTTCTGAAGAGTTAAGAACCCCTTGATGTCAGGATCAGACCTGTGATTATATTGGTTTAAAGAGCTCTAAAATAATGAAAACCCTTCCTAAGCAATTTCTAGTCCTAGAGAGTTGCCTAGGATACTGAGAGATTAAATAACTCTCCTAGGATCATACAGGCCCTGTGTGATGGGGATGGAATCCAGATTTTAATGGCTTCTGTGTCAGATCCAAAATAAAATGTAGTTCCTATTTGATTTTAAGGTCTGGGTATATTAATTTTAAAGAAGAAATATATGAACGTGTGTGGTTTTTTAAGTCAGTATGTGACCTGCCAGAATCTTTATGTATAGTTTAGTGTCCCCCCCATTTTTATTTGACATGACTATAGTAACCTATATTGCCTCTTGTTATGCTGAAAACTCTAACAAAAAACCTGCCCTTAGAGGGTCCTTAGGCCGCCTGGGAAAAGAGAATTCACCCAGTGCTTGCTTTGTTATTAAAGAATGATCCTCCCCTGAAGTCCTCCTGCAACATTTCATTTTAATGGGAAGATAGCCTTGGGTTCTCAAGGATTAAGCTCACAGAGTGCACTTGCTCTCCCTACCAAGTAGGAAAGGACTTGAATATTGACCCAGTCTGAGGACCAGCCTAGCCCATTTCAGAGAAGCTCACTGCCACAATGTTGGCTCCCTCTACTTCCCCTCCCTTATTTTCCCCTTGGTCATTCCATTTTTTCCCAAGAATCCTGTCAGCATTATTTTTGTTATTACCTTACATAAGTGACTTCATTCTGAACAATCAAACCTATGCTCCTTTCTTGGAATCAGAGATTAAAAATTAGGAGGGTTTTCAGAAGGCAGCCAGATAGCCTAGTGAGGGTAGAGTCAAGAAGCCCTGAGTTCAAATGTTCCCTTAGACACTTACCCTCTCTGTCTTAGTTTCTCTAACTGTTAAATGGGGATAACAATTACACAACTTTTCAGGGTTGTTATGAATCTCAAATGAGATGGTTTAAACTGTTTCGTGGATTGCCTGGGACATAGTAGTCATTCTTTCTTGTTTTCTTCCAGGAGGTAAAGCACCTCATTTATGGATGAGGAGACTGAGGTCCAGACATATCAAATATCTTTCTTATATACCCAACTCTAGCAACACTGACGAATGATACTAGTAGATGTGGAATAACAGCATATGCATTTTTGTAGCATTTATATAATACTCTCAGTCAGTAGAATAGAAGCTTGTTGAAGTCAGGGACAATTGTGGTTTTCATATCTGTATTCCTGGTGCCTAGTGCCGCAGGAACTAACCAATAAATACCTGTTGAATTGAATCAAATTCATTCCAATCTGTTTTATCTAGTGTCAAGAATCAATGATACAGTGATCTTACTAACATTAATGTCAAGGATGTATTTAAGCAGATACTCTTTTCATGGAAAAAAGACCTAAGGGAAGTTATTTTACTAGATGTTTAAAAAATGACTGAGGTTGTAAGTCCCTAATAGGAAATGAAAAACACTTAAAAAAAAAAAAACCCAGGCCCCAAAAGGGCCCTTCTAACCTGCTGTTTTTCAGTTGGTTTTTTAGTCACTCTTCATGACCCCATTTGGGGTTTTCTTGGCACAGATACTAAAGTAGTTTGCTATTTCTTTCACCAACTCATTTTACATATAAGGAAACTGAGGCAAACAGGGTAAGCTGACTTGCCCAGGATCACACTGCTAGGAAGTTCTGAGTAAGTGTGATTTCTAGGCACAACACCCTTTCATTCACTGTGCCACCTAGCTGCCCCTTCTGATCTAAGGGCTAAGCATTAGCATTAATCATAGCCATCCCATTACAAAACATACTGTGGACTTTGAAAATCTGACACCCTATTTTCAAATCAGAATAACAATAGCTGACACTTTACATAGTTCTTTAAAGTTAAAAGGATGTTTTATCAGCATGACCTCATTTGATCCTCACAGCAACTCTTCTGAGGTAATTATGTCATGATGATGATGGTAATAATGATGATCACAATCATTGCCATTTTATAGTTGAGGAAATTGAGGCTTGGAGCTGTAAAGTGACTTGCACATGGTCCCAGAGCTTCTAATGACAAAGACCTGGTTACTGTGCTTGCTTCTCCCAAGTCCAAGGACAATGCTCTTGGCAGCTCTATGTACATTGTCTTACTGCCTTCCATGCTCTCCTCTTCCCCATTGTTCCCTTCTGGGTGGTTACTTGCATTGCATAAGAATTCCCCATCTTCCAAGCAGATTTGAAGCAGAAAAAACTTAGATCACAAACTCCCTAACTGCATTTTAAATAATTTACAAAAATTCCATTGAGATGAAACTTTTGAGGGACATATATTTCATGTAAAGCAGGGGAATCTCTGTGCTTGACCTGAAGAAAAAGTTTGGGGGAAATATCTCTTTTGTAATATCTATAATGCTTAGTGTAGTCATCTTAGAAAATGATTAGCAAATGACTTAGGTCCTGAGCAATTTGTAACCAATGCAACCAAACTCTGTACTCTTTTCTAAGAGTAAATGGACTTAGGCAATAGATTTTCTCCTTGCTAAATTAGAAAACAAAAATATTGTATAGCACCAAGTGTCAACTTAGAACTTTAGGCCATGGATTCTTCTTTAAAATGTTCTTAATCTGACCAGTTATAAGCAAAATAGATCCACCTACAGAAGGTATCTATAAAGGAGGGGTAACATATGAAGTCCCATATTAAATCTTAGAATAGATTAATAGATAGGATTTGCTATGAAATGGGGAGAATGAGCTACCGTTTATCCCAAAGTCAGGGTAAATTAGTAGAGGGGAGAAGGAAGGGAAGGACATTGACAGTTTTCCAAACATCAGAAAACAGAGTTTGTTTGAGCTTACATCACTGAGCCTGTGACATCAGTAAGAGAGCAAAACAAAGATGAGATTGGGTAGCCTCTTCAAAAAAAATCTGAGAAAGAATAAAAAACATCATAGTCTCAGAACACCCAATTTGAGTCATTCTCATCTGCCTAAAAATTACACACTGGCCTCTTTTTCCCTGCCGGCTCCCTCCCCTTCTTTCTCAAGTTTCCCTCCACCTCTAAACCTCTCTCCATGTATACTCTCTAGCTTTCTTCTCCCATTCATACAAATACAATGAGCCAAGTGCAGAAGAGGGAGGAGAAGGCTTGGCTTTGTGGCCTTTCACTCCTCTCCTACACTTGATGTGTGAAGCTGCTTCTGAGTCTACCATAACTCGCTTTTCCTCCTTTTTCTTCTGGCCCTCTTTCTCTTTTACCCAAGCCCTAAAGAGAAGGTATGTCTCTACATGTGGTGCTGGGTGGTTTGGGGAGGAGGAGAGATTAGACTGGCAGAACTGGGGCTTAGATCTGTGGTCAATGTTGGTGTTACTCCAGCTCAGTCTGTGCCCCAGAAAGCACATATACACATTAAAATGCTTTCATGGAAATGTGGAAAGAGAACAAAAATGAAATAAGGACCAGCCATTAACAGTGCATTTTCTAGAGGTTTCAGACACTCTGCCACTGAACTGGCTTCATATTTCTCCCATTCCCAAGGGGATCAGCTGGACATTTCTTTTTCTTTTGATTTTTTTTTCCTTTTAAGTTGTTGAGAGATGTCACTGCAGACCAAGCTGTACGTTATGGCACTTAGAAAATGGACATTTATAATGCCCTCTTTTCTTCTGTTTCACAGATATTTTACTGAATCTCAAGGATGACTATAGCAAACTCAGGGTGACAGGTAAAGTTAAATGAATCTATCCCTACAAGATGCTTGGAAACAGCTAGTAATAGGGACGGATATTATTAGGAATTGTCCCCGCCTTTACCCCTGGGGCATATGTGGGAACAGATGCACTAGCTCACAGCTGCTGACTGACTCAGGAACTGGGCTTGGGCCCTTTGTGTCACTGATGATATTCCAAAGTGAAACCCAACTGAGCTGTCCATCTACCAACTATCCTCTCCATAGTGGCAGAGTCCTGGTGCCACCCAGCTAATTCCTAGCAGAGCCCAAGATCTTGACATGAAGATGAAATTTTAAAAATTGTATGAAATGTCTTAATGTTTAAATCACTTATAAGCCATCTGATTTTTCAGACAATTTAATGTGTGTAGCAATTGGTTCAATTCAGCAAAGGTCCATAGGCTCATAGATTTAGAACTAGCAAGGATTTTGTTCTTATTAAATCCTTTTTCAGTCACATCTGACTCTTTGTGACCCCATTCAGGGGAGTGATTTGTTGTTTCCTTTTCCAGCTTATTTTACAGTTGAGGAAACTGAGGCAAACAGGGTTAAGTGTCTTGGCCAAGGTCACAGAGCTAGGAAATGTCTGAGACTGGATTTGAACTTAGGTTTTCCTGATTCCAGATCTGGCATTCTATCCACTGAGCTATCAAGCTGCCTTTGCAGTGGTTAAGTACCCATGGCCACACCAATATAAATGGCAGAGTTGGAATTCATAGAATATGCTTTCATTGTGTCATTCTGCTTTCTACAGACAGAGCACTTTGCTAAACCCTAGGAGAGATATTATATATATTGTGTTGCTTGGTAGTCTCTTCAGCTCCCACAGATTCAATGATCATCTCTCTGCTGATAATTCCCAAATTCAGTTATTCAGTTTCCTTAATCTCTCCTAAACTTCATTCTCAACTACCTATTGGCCATCTCAAACTGAAGGTCCAAAGTTCAATTCAAGATGTCCAAAATTGAACTCATCTTTTCCCTTAAGACCTTTCCTTTTTTAACTTTCCTATTAATATCAAACATTAATTAAAATATTAAGATTAAAGGTAACACCATACTCCTAGTTCCCCAGATTCATAACTAGTTGTCATCCTCAGATTCTAATTCTCTCTCACCCCCCATATCCAATCAGTTGCTAAGTTCTGTCAATTTTACCCTTGAAATATCTTTGTGATACCTTTGTAATATCTTCCTATGTCCCTTTTTCTCCTCTGATACTTTTGTCACCTGATAACTGGACTATTACAATCATCTTGTGATTAATCACTGCCTCAAGTCTATCTCCAATACAGTGCATCATCTAATCAGCTATGGAACTGATACAAGATAGCTCTAACCATATCACCTCATTATTCAACAAATCCTAGGGGGTCCTTATTGTTTGCAAGAACAAATATAAATTCTGTGTTGGCTTTTTAAAGCTCTGGATCCATCCTACCTTTTTAGTCAATTATGCCTTATTCCCTTCTGTATACCCTGGGTTCCAGTATCATTGGCTACCATGTGGTTCCTCATTCAAAACACTTCACCTCCTGACTTCCAGCATCTTCACTAGTTGCCCTCATACTTGCCATTTTGTCACTCTTTAATTTTGTATTCTGGATTCGTTGGCTTTCTTTAAGTCCCAACTAGAATCCCACTTTCTGTAAGAAACCTTTCCCAATCTCTCTCATGCTAGGGCCTTCATTCTGTTAACTGTTTCCAAGTTATTCTATGGGCATTACCTTTTACAAAGGTAGTGCAGTAGACAGAATACCTTCAAGTAGTTTACATTTTCCTCAAATGATACCACATCCCAGCCATATACAAAGACAAATAAATACAAACTGCTTCAAAATAATTTTCAGAAGTTGAAATAACTAAGAACTTGGGGACCAAGAAGGACTTTCCATGGGAGTGCATTTGAAGGAACCACAGGATTCCAAAGGACACAGGTAAGAAAGAAAGCATATATTCCAGGCTTGGGAGACAATCTGTGCAAAAGCCTGGAGATGGTAGATAAAGGGCTTTGTATGGGACAGAACAGCTATCAGGTCCTTTCCAAATTTAAGATTCTATGACTGTCATTCCCCAAAAAAGTATATTCTATTGACATCATTATCTGTTAATTGTGTTCAGAAAGAAATGTTACCAGAAATCACACTAAGAACAATCCATAATACTCTAAATATGGGAAGTGACTCATCTTGGGCAAATAAAAGATTTGTTAACCCTTTTAAAATGTCATTGCCATTTTCTTTTTGCATTTGTCCATCATAGAGTTTCTAGGTACTGAATTTTAGAAATACAAAAACCTTATTGAAAATTTCTGATATTTTGTAAGCCTGTCTGTTCTGAATTTAAAAAAAAAGAAAAATTCTGATATTCAATATCTTCTACTCACAACCATAATAAAACTTGGGTCAATCTTACCAATTAAAGAGCCTCTTTTGGTTTTGTAATTTCTTGATACACTGATATACTATCTTAGGGAGTTAGGGAAGGTGAATGTGGAAAGAATTCTGGACGTAACTTAGAACCTGCCTTAGAGGACTTGACTTAGAAGCTTGTTCTAAACTTCATCACCTGTAACATGATATAGTTGATTAAATGACCTCTAGAGTCTCATCTAGCTTGAAAATTCTCTGATTCTAGTGAATAAATAAGGGACGATGTTAGTGCCAAGGGAAAAATAGTGTGATGTACTTTTTGTTTGAATAAATACTTGTTGAATCTCTAATTCCCAATTACTGTGAGCTGGACCCCCTCCTGGACCCTGGCTACGAGGCAAACATGTCCATTCATATTGTTTCAACCATCAGGGAGTTACAATCCTTTTTCAAGCTGGAAGACCACTATGCCTTACCATCTGTCAAGACACTTTGCTCTAAGGACCACTTGGCCTAGTCAGCTGCCCTGCTCTCCTCTCCCCTGTGACTGTACCCCAAGGACTATCCACCTTACAGCTAAATCTCACCCAATCAGAATGTGAACTCCTAGAGACCAGGGAGTTTTTTTATTTGTTGCCTGTGAAGCAATTGCTTAGCAAATAGTAAGTACCTAATGAATGCTTTTTCATTCATTCAATTCAGACACTGGGTAAAATTATAGGATTTACAGGTTATTCAGTCTAACAATCCACTATTTCACAGATGAATAAACTAAGGACCAGAAAAAATAATTTATTTAGGATTACATGACACAGCTGGCATCTGAAACCAGGCCCTCTAAATCCAGAATAGATAGTCTTTGCCCTATCCATATTGCCTCCCTTAATAAGCCCACCATTTATATTTTTAAAAAACACTGCTGCTATAAATGTAATATATATTTCTAACAAATACAAACAAAATATTAGCCAGGGAAGGGGGGTGATTTCTTTCTCATGTTTTTCCCCTTCTGATCTGATTTTTCTCGTGCAGTATGACAAATATGGAATTATGTTTAGAAGAATTGCACATGTTTAACCTTTGCTTGTTGTCTTAAGGAGGGAAAAGAAGGGAGAGAGGGAGAAAATTTTGGAACACAAGGTTTTGCAATGGGGAATGTTGAAAATTATCTTTGCATATATTTAGGGAAAGAAAATACCATTAAAATGTATCTGTTCATCTTCTTTTCACTGGAAACTTTTCAAATGGAAACCATGAATCACTTTTTAAGAAGATGTATCAGTTCCTTACAAATTCTGGATGCCAATTTTTTATCAGTTGTATTTATCATAAATTCTCCCAACTCTGTTTCTTTTCTTTTTATTTTATTTGCACTATAAAAATTCTCTAATCTTTATAAAAACAAATATGTTTCCACCATGTTCTTGGGATTGGTATTAATTAGGCAAAGATCAAGGGATCAATATTGTATAAATTTTTAGTCATAATTCAGTTTTTTATAAAAGTCAGATTCCTTCTTGAGGAAATCTTTATATTCAGGAAGTGACATTAGAAATTATATGGAATACTTCACTCTGTCTCGTTTCACTGCTCCTACCATTCCAGCTCCCTCTACCCAAAAGTCACTTTGTTCTTGTGTCTCTAGAATTATGGCATAATGACTTACATATAGCAGATTCACCATAATTGTTTCTTGAATTGAACTATAAGGATCATCTAGTCGGACAATTACCAATTTAGAGCTGGGGGAAACTCTAGCAGTCTAGTCCAACCCCTTCATTTTTTAGATGGGGACATTGAGACCCAGAAAAGTTAATGATTATCCAAGGCTATACAGTTAGTCAATGGTTGACATGGGACTATAGCTAGCTAATTTAATCCTGGTTACTATAAACATGTTATCTTTCATCAATATTGAATGTTATCATTCTCCCAACATATCATGTTACAGTAGATAAAGAACTGAATTTCATATTGAAAAATCTGTGTTTATATTTTGACTTCATCATTAGAGCCTTTGTAACCTTGCACAAGTTCTATCATTTGTAAAAATAGGAATTTAGATTCCTAGAGGTGATCTCTAAGATTTACTCTAAAATGATTTCTCACAGCTCTAAATCTCTTCTTCTATATGCAGTTTCTTTTGAATACTTGAGAAATCTATAGAGAAAATGCAATGTGTATATCCACAGGGACAATAAAACTCAATATTATTATCAGTAATTGCCTTCACGAAACATTACTGAACCATTTAAAAAAAGCCTGAGCTATGATTTAATCAAGGTAGGGAGTTCTTGGGGAGAAACTTCTATAGCTTCATAGTTCACAATCTTAAAGAGTTACCTAATGTTAAGAGACTTGCATAAAATCACAGTTAAAATGTTGTCAGATGGGTTTGAACCCGGGTTTTTCAGATTCTGATCTTGGTTGGCTCCCTCCTTAATACAGCTTATATATAGTAAAGTGAATTAGTCAAGTATACACAGGACCTCTTGGCCACCCCATTTAGGAACGTGTAATATTATTGTTACTGAATTATTTTTCTTTTCCTGCTCTTCCTGGCCCGTTTTCCCATAGATTCTGCATGAGAGCTTGCCTCAGGGAAACATTCCCTCCTTATGCTTTCTCTTGCTGGCACTAGAAAGGCATGCCTTTGGAAACATCTGTCCTTGGACCGCTGGCCCCTTCTGTTGGGGCCCAGCCTCCCAGTGCCCTCCAGACTCATCATAAAGGAATGTGAAGGAATGGAAAGGCCATCCAAACCTCTACCCCCAAATCTCTCTACCTCAGGCAATTTCTCTTTAGGAGTTACAAACTTGCCAATAAAATGCTAATCTTTTCTTCCCAAATCTGGAATATGGGATTTATGCCCTGTCTTTTGGCATGTTCCTAGCCAAAAAGACTGAGTTTGGGTGGAGAATTAGGGGGAAGGGGTCATAGGATTTTGTCCATATTGGAATCTGTGGTTTCTGAACCCAGTTACAGTATTGAGCGGAAGTATATCCTGGGGGCTCCAGGCATGGATACCCAAACCACAATTCCCCCTTGCCTTGATGCTGACCAAATGAAACCGGCAGCACCTAGGGTCTTCCCCATTGTAAACACTTTTATTTTGGGCTCAGTTTATGGCCTCCCCTTCCAAAGGATTACAACTTGTTTAAACCAGCTCTAAATAAAAGAGGGTCCTGATTACAGGCCTGCTGCTGGTTTTATGGCGGTTTTCCTTTGTCTAATGTTCCCCCTGCTCTCTTCCTTCCTTCCCACCCCCTACTACCAGGTATCCTGGTCTTTTAACAGAGGTCTTTCCAGCTAAATGCCCAGAAAGAAGGGTAAGGCGGGAAGTGCAACCTGGATGACATCTGGCTCTTTTCAGCCACATGTTGTCCAGGTCCTGGGACAAGAGACTTGAAAGGCTCAAGAGAAGGTCAGGGGAAATTTGTCCAGGTAGGGGTGGGGTGGGGGATGGGGCCCCAGGCTTATACCTGTGTCTATGGATGAGGGGAAGACTATGACAGCCTATCTTCTCATCCCTGTACTTATCCTTCCCTTCAGATATTCTTAGAATGATCACCTGCTCAGTTTTCCTGTCAGGAGTCTACATTGGAGATCCCTGGAAGCATAAGCCACCTGTTCTATGGGACAAAAGGAGACTCTTCTACTCCATCATGCACTCTCTGAATAAACTGTGATAACTACAGCTTCCCTCTCCATCTCTAGCAGCCTTTCTTGAAGGTTTCTACAAGCTCCATGGGAAGGCTCTCTTGGGATTTCATACTCCCATTTGAGTTCTAAATTACAACCCACCTTAATAGAAGAAACACAGAATCAGGGAGCCAAGGGCATGGAGATAACCCCCATGAAAGCAGGGATTCTTAATTTTTCTGTGTGTATGTGTGTGTGTGTGTGTGTGTGTGCGTGCATGCATTTGTGAGAAAGAGACAGAGAAACAGAGACAGAGAGACAGAAAGACTAAGAGACAGAGATACACACACAGAGACAGAGAACCAGAGAGAGACAGAGATGGAGACAACTTTAGCAATCAGATGAAGAACTTTCTCAGACTGATTTTTTTTGATCAATCATTCATTCACTCAGCATTTATTTAACACTTACTATGTGTCAGGCACTATACTAAATGCTTTGTAGAAGGATAAAATGAAAATAAAAAATAAAGTGAGGAAACCTAAAACAATTTTTTAAATGAGTGATATACAAGAAAATATGAGGAACATAGGTTCTTCTTTCTCAACTGGGCTTTGCCAGTCAATTTATCTTCAATAAATTTCATTTATCTTATTATTCACTAACCATTTATTAAGTGCTTATTATATGCAAATATTCTTCTAGTGATAAAAAGTGTTTTGAGTCAGATGGAATATCATCATCTTTGAAGAATTAAAGTTATGGGTCTCTCAAAAGTGTATGCATCCC
Source organism: Myrmecobius fasciatus (assembly GCA_023553655.1). Taxonomy (NCBI): domain Eukaryota; kingdom Metazoa; phylum Chordata; class Mammalia; order Dasyuromorphia; family Myrmecobiidae; genus Myrmecobius; species Myrmecobius fasciatus. Next base: position 419,074 of record JAJPUD010001228.1, read on the forward strand.
AGGTTTAGAATCCTGCTTTAAACCATCCCTCTTTCCATCAACCAGAAATCATCTCTTCATCCTCTGAGCTCTCATAGCATAATGCCCAGTCCACTTGGCATTGTAATTATGGATGTAAATATTTTATTTCTGCTAGATTTTGGTGGGTTCCATGAGAGTAATGATCAGGTATTTTTCAAGTATTTGTGTATTTCTTGCAACTTCTCTACTCTATGTCTTGTACAAAGAAGGCATTCCCTGGTTGAACAGAATGAATTACTATCCCATGCATTCTACATAATCTGGTCAGGTAATGTGTGACAAACAGAGTACTGACTACAGGACCCTAATTACACAGCAAAGGGTTGTTAAAAACAAACGTCTCCTTGATATCTTTCCGGTCTGGGTCTGCTTTTCATACAGTACCAGAGAGACATGTACTGCTCGGCTTCTGGGCATCTGCTCTGTCATCAAGGGGAGGGAAAGAATAAGTGAATGAATGATGGCAGATGGGGCAATGAGGGCTGCCATGGACAATTCAGAAGCAACCTGGAAGTTCCATATGGTTCACAAATCTCTAAGGGGGATAAGGTACAATTCTTTCAGATGAAATTGATAGTACTTCTAAAGATATACTTGTTTTCTCTCCTTAAATTAGCTAAGATAGTCAGGCATAGCTCTTTTTCAGACAGGATCCATAAACTTTTGAGGAACCCATAACTTTAATTCTTTAAAGATGATTATATTCCATCTGTGAGTCAAAGCCCTTTTGCATCACCAGAAAATATTTACATATAATATGCATTTAATAAATGGTTGGTGAATAATAAGATAAATGAATCTATTGAGGATAAATTGACTGGCCAACCCCAGTTGAGAAAGAGGAACCTGTACTCCTCACATTTTCTGTACACCACTCATTTAAAAAAAGATAGCTTTTTTTCTCAGAAAAGTCAATTGTGACCTGAGAATGTAAAAGGAAAGTGGGTGATTTATTCAGTTCATGAAACTAAGTTGAATTTCTCTTTATTTTGTTCCAGCTGATGGGTTCCACCTTGCTTCAAAAGAAGAATGATTGACATATTTTTGAGGTGGAGGAAAATGTGAGAAGTAGCCATAAGTTCCTCTTTCTTAACTGAGCTTGGTCAGTCAATTTATCTTCAATATATTCCATTTATTCATCAACTATTTATTAAGTGCTTATTATGTGCAAATAGTCTTCTGGTGATACAAAAGGGCTTTGAGTCACAGATGGAATATCATTATCTTTGAAGAATTAAAGTTATGGGTTCCTCAAAAGGTGATGGGGAGAACAATGGTGGTGGACTTCAGTGAATTATAATGAAGAATTATACAAAAGGAGCAATATAAATTATTTTACTAGTGAGATGTACATAGGCACTGCATTTTAATGGAAAGTGTGCTGAATTTGGAGTCAAGGGACCTCAGTACAAATCCCAGATCTTCTGCTTATTAATTGTGAGACCTCCAGTAAGTTACCTAGCTGAGGTCTCAATCTCCTTATAGATAAAAAAGAAGAGGTTGAATTAGATGTTCTATAAGGTCCCACCTGTCTATAAGTGGATATCCCTTTAGTTCTTTGTCTAACTTGAGAAGAAAATGGGCCAGTCGTAATGAGAGATGGACAAAATCTATCTATTCCATCAAAAAATTTAAGGCAAACCCTTATTCTTCCCTCATCTCCACTTCTGTGGAGCATGTATGAGAAGACATGGGTAAGAATTACACAAGATGAGATGGCATGGATGGGTTACAAAATGAAACCATCTGTTGTTGTTCAGTTAAGTCTTGTCTCTTCATAATCCCATTTGGAGTTTTCTTGGTAAAGATATTGGAGTGGTTTGCCATTTCTTTCTCCAGGTAATTTTACAGACGAGGAAACTGAGCCAAATGGGGTTAAGTGACTTGCCCAGGGTCATATAACTAGTAAGGTCTAAGACTAGATTTGAACTCAGGAAGTTGAGCTTTCCTGACTCCATTCTATCCAGTGTGTCACCTAGCTGTCAATGAGACTCATATAGATTCATGAAATTCTCAGTCTGGACAAAACATTATGTTGGATGCTAGGAGAGAAACATTGTCCCTGCCATCATGGAACTCATATACTAATAGGAGAGAGGAGGATATAACTGTATATGTAATATTATATGTGTAATATATAATATTATATGTAATATTATACACAAAATATACAATATTACATAATTGATTATAATAAGAAAGATCTAAAGGCAAATAAAGTGGGTTTTTTTTTTGTTTTTTTTGCTGAGGCAATTGGGGTTAAGTGACTTGCCCAAGGTCACACAGCTAGGATGTGTTAAGTGTCTGAGGTCACATTTGAACTCAGGTCTTCCTGATTTCAGGGCTGGTGCTCTATCCACTTCGACACCCAGCTTTCCTCTGGCAAATAAGGTTCTGAAGAAAGAAAGATCTTTTCTGATTATAGGAATCAAGGTCACCTTTATGAGGAAGCCTTCTCACCATAGAACAAATTAAAAGAAATTATCCTTTGATATAATCACATCTTGACCATATCTCACCAAAATCTCCCGTCTTCTCCTTGTACAACCACCACTTTACATCAGGTCCTCATTATCTCTTGCCAGGATAATTGCAATAGCCTTCTAATTGGTCTCTCTATGTCTGGACTCTCTCTTATCCCAGCTATCCTTTACACAGCTGCCAGATTAGTATTTATAAATCACAGACTGGTCATGTCACTGTCCTGCTCAAGAAACTTAAGACATTCACCATCCAGTTTTTCACTATCTTTTTTCATTGGCTACATGTGCTCCACAGCCCAATCAAACTGGCCTATTTGCTCTTCCAAATACTAAATATTGTACTTCCCATCTCTATACCTTTGCACAGGCTGTACCCTATACTTATACTCCCTTGTCACTTCTTCCTTTTACAGTCTCTAGCACCTTTCAAGCTCAAATTCATCAGCTCCTATAAGATTTTTCTGATTTCATATAATTGCTTCATACTTCCACCCAAATTACTTTGTATTTTCTTTATATTTTGGATTTTCTTCTCAGAATACATGCTGTTCCCAACTTCCCACACTACTAGTAGAATGCCAGCTCATTTATTTCACTTTTTATCTCTATATTCCATAGTTTCAAGTCTCGATTTTCCTTTCTCATAGTTGCTCTGAATTTACTGCCTGCACCTCAGGCATCCTTCTGTAAAAGGAAGGCATGAATTGAGTGTTGATCTGCTTCATTAATGAGAATGGTTGTAAAGCAATGTAGCAGATACCATTCTCCTAATAGCCATTAAAGTTTGATTCAAATCAATTTGAATTACTGAACATTTAGATTGTAAAGAGAGTGTCTTTTGTTTTTTTGTATCCCCAAGGTTTGGCACGGTACCTGGTAGTTGATTGTTTGATTCATTTATTAAGTGTCTACAATGTATTTGAGGGGCAGCTGGGTAGCAAAGTAGATAGAGTGCTAAACAGAGTTAGGAGTCAGAAAGATTTGAATTTAAATCTGACCTCAGGCAGTTATTAGCTATGTGACTCTGGGAAAGCCACTCAATCTCTGTTTATCTCGGTTTACTCATCTGTAAAATGGGGATAATAATAGCACCTACCTTGCAGGGTTGCTGTGAGAATCAAATGACATGGTACTTGCCACATAGTAAGCATTACTGAAACGGTTGTTATTTTATTACAACATAGAAGACAATATGCTAAAGACTGGGGAGTACAGAGATAAATATAGTACAGACCTTGCTTGTAAGAACCTTAAAATTTAATGGGAAAAAAGACTGGTATGCAAATAACTATAACAAAGGAAATTGTGGAAAGGGGAAAGTGTGAAAAGGGAAGTTTGAGGTGGTGTTATGAGAAATTCCAGGAGAAAGAGATCACTTTCAGTTTTGAAAGAAGGGGATCAGTGAAGGCTTGATGGAAGGCACTGGGCATTGATATGGATGGGGAAATGTGCAAAGTTCACTCCAGATATTCGGGGGGGTTGAATGAGTTAAGACATGAAAGAGCAAGATAGGGAACAGAACGCCATCCAGCTTTCCACAGACTTCCAGAGGTATCACAGTGAATAGAGACTAGGAGCCTTTAAGAATAACAGGACATGGAACATCTGGAATTGGTTCGGAGAGATTTACACTAATAGGCATTCAGAGTGGCAATGATGAAATAAATCTGGGCAAAATCACAATTGACTTTCTTTGGCTAATCCCTCCCAAAGAAGAAGTACAGAGATGTTAAAATAATTCTATTATTTGCAACCCTCCCAAATACCCAATATTACTGAGAAGTTCAAGTATTTCAATTTCTATACACTCAGACATATACATATATGCATGTGTACAGATATATGTGTATGTATATATAAATGTATAGATCACTATATGTCATCTACTAGCAGAGTACTTTGATATAAAGAGAATCTTTTTAGGATGTCTCCTTTAAGAAACTCTTTTACCCTTTCAGACCCTTCATTCTTTGTAGCTGGTCAGAGTTTCTTCATTCTTTGTAGTTGGTCAGAGTTTCTTCATTCTCAGCCTGGCATTGTAGAATGATCTGAGAGTGCCTGGCCCAACAAGTTTGAAACAGGTGTGTGTCCTTATTCTCACCTGAGCCAAAACCCAGACAAAGGGTGTCCTTCTCTTGGTATTAATGGGAATCAGGTGGACCTAAAAGAAGGCTCTTGTTTGCAGATTGGTTTTGGGAAGCTCCCACATTATCCTCCTGATTTACTTCAGTTCCAATGTTGCAAAATACTTAGCCCAATACTTCAATCCCCTCTCAAGCTTCCCTTACCACTCTGGCAGGCTTTCTTTTATTCCTGTCACACTTCACCTAGTACCTTAGCTTTTATGTGTACATGTTGATTTTATTCAACAAGCATTTATTAAGTTGTACTATAGACAAGACACCGTCCTAGGTGCTGAGGGAAAAAGACAATTAATATGCAGTGCTTACCTTTGAGTAGTTTGCATTCTACTTGGGAAGAGAAATACAACATGTTCAGAGATAAAAAAAAAACAATAGAAAATTTGAGGAGGCAGAGAGAATTAAAAAAGAAAAAAGGTCTCAGAAAGGAGATGGCTCTTGAGTTGAGCCTTGAGAAGATAAGGTGGAGATAAGGAAGGAGTAGAACATCATCATGTTAGAAATACACAGGAAATGGAATGACAAGGTAGAAGTAGAGGAAGCTAGTGGCCCATTTTGGCTGGAATGTAGAATGCAAGGAAGAAAGTAATAAGAAATAAAACTGGATTGCATTTTATATCAGAGGCAACAAGAAGCTACCAAAGATTTTTGAGCAAGGAGTTTGAGATGTGCCTTATAAACATTATTTTGGTAATGATATGAGGGATGAATAGAGAAGGGAGAGCCTGGATTTATAGACACTCAAACTTTGCTTGGACAGATGGTTTAAATCTAAAAGAAAAAATTAAATAAAATAGTGTTCCCTATTTACTACTAAACTCTTAGAAAATTTATCTACACTTGATGCCTTTATTATGTCACCATCCACTCATTCTTTGACCCCCTAGCAATTGTTTTTTATCCTTATCACTTATTAATGACTTGAAAGTCATTAAAGACCTTTAAAAACCTTTAGTTTTTTTTCAATTTTAATTCTCTTTAATTTCTGTAGCATTTATTCTGTTGAGGCTGCCTGTTTCATTTTTAGACACCAATAACTGTTAGGAAGTATCCTTTTGTGTTTGTTCAGTCATTTCATTTGTGTTCAATTCTTTGTGACCCTCTTTGGGGTTTTCTTGGCAAAGATACTGGGCATTTTCTTCTCAGGCTCATTTTATAGATGAGAGAATGAGGCAAACAGGGTCAAGTGATTTTCTCAGGGTCACACAGCTAAGTATCTGAGGTCAGATTTGAACTTAGGTTTTCCTGACTTGTTCTCTATCCAACTAACTACCCACAAGAACCCTTTTAGATTAGATTGAAACAAAAGTTGCCTTCCTAGAACTTATACCATTGGTCTGAGACCTGACAGAACAGGTCTAATATTTCTTCTACATGACAACCTTTGTTTTCTCTAGGCTAAGCATTCTTACTTCCTTCAAAATTCATTTGGCACTTTCCCAATGTCTATTACTATAACCCACAATCATTTTTAGAGTAGTGTAAGAGGCTTATAAAAAACTATATAACTAGGAGAAAAGAAAATAGTCAGTAGCATCTATTTAAAACCATCAGCTAGCATCAAATGTAATGGTGATAAACTGGAACCATTCCCAATAAGATGAAGGGTGAAACAAGGTTGCCCACTATCACTATTACTATTTAATATTGTATTAGAAATGCTAGCTCTGGCAATAAGAGAAGAAAAAGAGATTAAAGGAATTAAAATAGATCATGAGGAAACCAAATTATCACTCTTTGCAGATGATATGATGATATACTTAGAGAACCCTAGAATCAGCTAAAAAAACTATTGGAAATAATCCACAACTTTAGCAAAATTGCAGGATACAAAATAAATCTACATAAATCATCAGTATTTTTATACATCACTAACAAAATCCAACAGCAAGCTATACAAAGAGAAATTCCATTTAAAATAACTGTCAATAGTATAAAATATTTGGGAATATATCTGCCAAGGGAAAATCAGGATCTATATGAGCAAAACTACAAAACACTTTCCACACAGATAAAGTCAGACCAAAACAATTGGAAAAATAAAAAAAAAGAAAATTCCCTAAGTTAGTATGGTCCATATGGTCATAAAGAATCAGTGAATTACTAAACAATAGCCACAAGGTTGATTAGAAACTTCTAGTGCATTGATTGAAATAGGACCTACTCAAAGTTGTGAATTGGGGGTGGGGAAGGGTCTCAGATGTGGCATAGAAAAGCCTGACATGCTTAGTTTATCACTGGTCAGTACTGGGTTACAGGTGAAATTTGGAGTGAGAATGGGACCTGTGTGAGACCTGAGAATCTAGAGATCTGAAGTTGCATACTAAGCAAGAAGCAAATATAGAAACAATAAGCCAATGTTTGGCTCTGACCTTGAGAGCAGGATTAGTTCTCTGATCCAGCCCCAATTTGAAGCTTACAATAAAAATAAGCAGGGCATGAAACCTAAACCAAATAGAAGTCTGCAGTTCTTTCACTCTGAATCTCTAAAGTTTTCTAGCTGGCTGATGGTGGCCAAGTCCAGCAGCAGTCTGCTGGTATGGGCAAGCACACAGTTGTATTGCTTAGTTGCAAACCTAAGCCAGCAATAGATGCAACTCATACAAGGTGGGCAGTATTCAGAATTTGAAATGTACCAGACTTTGTTAAAGCATTGAAAGCTTGGAGGTCTCCATCCTGAACTATCTTTGAGATTCTGGAGTAATAAGATACTCAGGACCCTAAGAAAGAAGCAGTAAGAGCCAAGACAATGCAAAACAGACCAAGCACAGCACAGCTGTTTCCTGAAGAAGTGTGCAGAGCTTTCAAAAGGTACAAAACATTACCAAAGGGATAGGCTATTTGATAATTAGAATAGAGTAAATAGAAATTAATGACCCCCTGAGGCAACTAGAAATATTAAAATCAAAAGACTGAAAAGATAGAAGTATAAGGTATCTCATCAGAAAAAATATCTAGAAAATAGATTAAAGACATAATTTAAGAGTTCTTGGACTATCTAATAATTATGATTTAAAAAAATCTAGTCATTTAATTTAAAGAAATAATAAATTTTAAAACCTTGGACCTCTTAAACCCAGAGAGCAAAATGAAAGCAGACAGAATCCATTAGTCACCACCTGAGAAAAATGACACATAAAAATCCCCCAAGTTCAGAGCTTTCAGGTCAAAGAAAAAATACTACAAGCAGCCAGAAAAGAATAATTCAAGTTGTGAAGAACCAGTCAGGATTACACAAGACTTAGTAGCCACCAATAAAAGAATTGGAGAACTTGAAATATAATATTTAGATGACAAAAGAAATAGGCTTATAATAACTTAGTGAGCAAAGCTGAATATAATCTTAAAAGGGAAAAATGAATCTTGAATGAAATAGATGACTTTTGAATATTATCAAAAAGGCCAAAGATGACTAAAAACTTTGAAATATAAATGCAGAAGTCAAATGAAATACAAAAAGGTAAGTATGACTAAGGAATCATAAGGTATTAAACTAGAAGATGGCAACTGTCCCCTTAGAGTTATTATCAGGGATCACAGAGGGAGTGTACTGAAAATTGTTTTTTTTAATATTTTTAAATTTTAAAAGGAAAGAAAAAGGAGAGGAATACATTGAAAGCAGGGAGGGAAAGATAGAGTGGGGGAAATTATCTTATATAATTTGGGTACATAAGTAGAAGATAATATAAAGAGAAGAAGGTGGGGTAGGAGCAACTTAAACCTCACTTCCATATGAATTGTCAAAGAGGGAAGAGAGCACACAAAAACAGTTGGGTATAGACATATAGGAGAGAAAGGGGAGAAGGAAAAGGGAAGAATAAGAGCAAATGCAGATGAAGAAAAAAAACTAATTCTAAGCAAAACTAACACTAAGCATTTTGAAGAAGGATTTAAAAAGAAAGAAACAAAAGATAAGAAAGACTGGGCTTTAAGAGAGAGAGAAAAAAAGAGTAGAACAGAAACAGATTGCATTAAACCCAAAGGTGCTGAGAATATGCTTTTTCTCTCACCACCCTCTTCTTTGTAAAGAAGGGGTAGAAATCTCTGATTAATGAAATGACCATCCAGTACATCAGAGGACATATGAGGGGCATAATATACAACTTTTGACCTAGAGGTAATGATTTCAGGATACATATTGAAGCATGGACTTTTGTTTTGGACATAGCCAATGCAATAATTTGTTGAGTTTAATTATATTCATTTGTTATAAGAATTTTTTTTTCATTCTATTTCAATGTTAGGGCTGGGTCAGAAATGGAGGAATAAGTTCAAAGGAAAATAGATGGAATTTCTAAAAAAATTTTAAAAGATGATATTGATTGAATGAAGTGAAGATTGGAAAGGACAAGTTTCTCTGAAAAGGTTTCATGTTCAAGATATATAAAGCACTAATTCAAATTTCTAAGAATAACAGTCATTCCCAAAATGATAAAGAATAAAGGGATATGAACCAACAATTTTCAAAGGAAGAAAACTAAGTTATTACTATCTATATGAAAAAAATGCTTCAAATCAGGGATAGAGAAATGCAAATTAAAACAACTAAGATTCTACCCCATCTCCCTCAGTTTGGTAAAGTTGACAAAAAAGAGGAAATGATAAATGCTAGAAAACATATTAGAGGAAAGACATATTATTGCTCTGTTGATAGAACTACATAAAATTAATCTATTTAGTCTGGAAAGCAATTTAGAACTTTGCCTAAAAAGGTTACTAAAGCATTATGAACTTTGATACAATAGAACTACTAGACCTATATACCAAAGATATCAAAAAGAACAATAGTATGTACAAAAAAAATTTATAACCTTTGATTGCAGTTATAATATACAATTTACTTAAGTCTGTGCCGAAGTGCTTAAGTGTCCAAATAGCTAAAGATTTAAGTTTCTAAGACCTGAGTGTTTAAGTGTCTAACTAAATACCTCAGTACCTATGATTTCATACATAAATGTTCAATTACCTAATAATTAATTGATTGTGACTGGTTTGAACCAGATAGAATTGAAATGACCAGTTTAAACTATTTTAATTTAATTTATACTATTTTATTTATTTATTTATTGCTGAGGCAATTGGGGTCAAGTGACTTACCCAAGGTCACACAGCTAGGGAGTGTTAAGTGTCTGAGACCAGATTTGAACTCAGGTCTTCCTGACTTCAGGGCTGGTGCTCTATCCATTTCACCACCTAGCTGCCCCTAGTTTATACTATTTTAAATTAGTCTGAACGGTATTGGACTAGTTTAAACTGTACTGAATTGTACTGAATTGAGCTGGTTTGAATGTGTTTAAATTGGATCAAACATAGATACTTAAGTATATAATTTAGATAAACTAGGTATTTACGTATTTAAGTATTTTGTTACTTATGAAATTAGGTATTTAGGCACTTAATTGTTTAAGTAATAATTTATATTGATACTTAGGTACTTCTTACCAAAGTACTTAGATATTTAAATACTTAAGTGATCTGGGATATAAGTCCTCAGGTAATTAAGTATTTCAGAACATAAACAATTTAATACTTTGATACGTTGGGAATTCCTACCTTCAAGGAGATTACCATTTAGTTGAGAGACACATGAAACAATTATAAATTTCTCTATTAAGTTCTCTTTTTAAGTCAGTATATCTTCATAAAAGTTTCTGTGGATCTGGATAAATGGTTAACTATAATTTACGGTAGCCTAGGTCTTATATTGGAAATTCTACTGCTTTCTCATATTCATTTTTATTTTTCTGTATTAAAAACTACAATATTCTCTCATACACTTTCATTCTTATTAAAACAGAATGATAGAATCTGGATCCCCAAAAATCTCCATGTCAAGTCTGACTTAATAAAATATAATTTAACTAATTAATGCAACAAGCAGTTATTTGTATTGGATGGTGGAAATACTAGAAATTTTTTTTTAACTCCTGACATTAAGGAATGGAAATCTTATTCAAAAGAAATAATATGATCACAAAATAATGTGCAAAGTAAATATAAAATGTAAACCATTATTCTTGGGTTGAAAATTTATGGGGAAGCATAGTTAGCAGTTTATCTTTAAAAAAAAAGAAAATGGAGTTTTAGAAGATTTAAGCACAGTACTTATTCCAACTATGCAATCAAAGGTTATAAATATTTTTGTTCATACTATTCTTTTCTTCTTTTTTGGAATCTTTGGCAATAAGTCTAGTTGTAGTACTGTTGTATCAAAGTCCAATATGAATTACTAGTAGGATTGAGCTCAATTCTGGACACTACATTTTAGGAAATCTATTGAACAGCCAGAGGAAGGTGACTAGAACATTCTCAAAACTATGCCAGAAAGCTCTAGAGAAGTCTTGAGAAGGAGAAGGTGGGAACATGGATATTTTCCACTATTTGAAAGCCTAGTTTGTGGAAGAGGAATTAGATTTGCTCTGACTTGTGCTTAGAGGCAGAAAATGAATTGTTAAGAAGCCAATTTAGAATTGCTATGAAGAAAATCTTCCAAACAATTAAAGCTCTCCTGAGGCAGTGGACAATTTCTCACTGAAGATCTTTGAAAGAAGGCTGGGTGACCAACCATTTATTGGAAATATTGGAGACAATATTCTTATTCCACTATGGGTCATGTAGGATGGCTTTTGAGATTCTGTCCAATTTACTTTTGATGACAAGACTTAGAAAGAGTTTAGGGAAGAAATGTGAATTAGAGAAGAGAAATTTCATTGGTACTCTGAAATGAATTTATGGGGCAGATACACCTTAAAGTATTAGACAGTTTTTCACAGAGAAACTTGAGTCTTCTCAGCAAGAATGCATTCTGAGTCTTAGAATATGATACTTTAAGAATAGTAAGGAAATGGAGACAATGTCTATTCCCTCCCACCTGCCCCCCCAATCCCAAAGAGAGCCTAAAGTTGACTACAACCATCCTAATTTTCTCTGCCTCTATCTTCTCTGTCCTTTTCACACCAGGAGAAGAAAATCAGATCATCATTTTTATTGGGGCCTGGGGCAGTTTCCTTATTAGGAAGGGTATGGTGATCAACTACCTTTTATCTAGAAAATTCTGTCTTTCTCTTTTCCAAACCCATGGAAAGAGATAAATGCATCTTCTTCTATATTA
>JAJPUD010001228.1:438118-473137 GCA_023553655.1 Myrmecobius fasciatus
CTCTGTCTCTCTGTCACCCTTTCTCCCTCTGTCTCTGTCTCTCTGTCTCTTTTTGTCTCTCTGTCTCTCTCTTTTTCTCTCTGTCTCTGTTTCTCTGTCTCTCTCTGTGTCTGTCTGTCTCTCTGTCTCTCTCTGTTTCTCTTTGTCTCTCTGTGTGTCTCTGTCTCTGTCTCTCTGTCACCCTCTTTCTCTCTCTATCTCTCTTTCTGTCTTTCTGTCTCTGTCTCTGTTTCTCTCTGTCTCTTTTTGTCTCTGTGTCTCTCTCTGTCTCTGTCTTTGCCTCTCTTTCTCTCTCTCTCTGTTTCTCTGTCACCCTCTCTCCCTCTGTTTCTGTCTCTGTCTCTCTCTGTGTCTGTCTCTCTCTTTCTCTCTCTCTGTTTCTCTTTGTCTCTCTGTCTCTCTCTGTGTATGTCTCTGTCTTTATTTCTCTATCACCCTCTCTCTCTGTCTCTTTCTGTCTCTCTGTCTCTGTCTCTCTCTGTCTCTCTGTCACCCTCTCTCCCTCTGTTTCTGTCTCTCTCTTTATCTCTCTCTGTTTCACTCTTTCTTTCTCTCTCCCTCTCTCTCTCTGTGTGGCCAAGATGGGGAGGGAGAAGGAGGAGCATTGGGGGTATGGAGGTGTTTGTTAAGGAAGAATTTGAAAACTCTCCAACCAAGGGCTATCTCTGTATCTGATCACCGCCTTCCTGTCTGTAAGAATGTGGTTCTGTTTACATGGTTTTAGGATGGATGCTGCTGCTTTTGAGGTTTATGGTGGCACCTTCTCATCTTGCTGAGAAGTGATCAATCATGAAGGGATACCTGGTAGTATCTGAGGCCTAACCAGATGTTCATTCTCATTGCTGCCATACTCTGGAATCCAGCTGCTTATGGTTTTTGGCCCCAGGAAATCTTAAGGAAGAGATTTCATTGGAAGGAAGGAACATTTAACTCAAGCAAGAATGAAGTAGGAGTTCAGAGATGATGAATTGAATGGGTGTAATTGCCTAAATTCATTTAAAAAAAGAGAGGTAAAAAAGAAGAAGGTGTGAGATCAATACATGGACCTTGTCATCCTGATTGGATGGCATATGTGCCCCGTCTTTTTTTTACCCTGGTCATGGCTGAAACTGTTTATTGAAAGGCTGAGCAAATATGATTAGCTAGCCCTAGAACCATTAATAATCCAGTTGCACAATACTGACTGAGTTTCAATTGATTTTTGAATGGAAAAAAAGTCAAATTTCATGTAGAAGAGATGAAAGCCTGGGGAGGGCTTAACACTATTGTGTGAAGCCTTTGGCTCCACTGAAGCAGATCTACTAGATTTGAAAGAGATCAAACATTGTCCCACAACCATTTGCTGTCCCACCTGAAAAAGGCTATGGTCTTTAATGTAATTCTTAACAAAAAAGTATGTCTCAAGAACAAAATGCTTACAGGAGAGATTCAATTGAATTTCATTCCTCCACATATCTCACCTCTATTGAAGGAAATGAGCTTAATGGAGATAAAGGTCTTGGATTCAGATCCTGTCTTTTTCACTTTTTATATGTAATGTTTTCTCTGTGCCTTGGTTTCTCCATCTGTAAAATGGGTGTTGAACTCGGGTACCAGATTTGGAAGGGATCCCAGGGGATGTGGAATCTCCCCCCCCCCCATTTTGTACATAACGAAACTGAGGCACAGAGAAGTTAAATGACTTGCTTTGGTTAATATAACTAGTAAAAATCTGATGTGGGATTTGAATACAGGTCCTCTTGATTCCAAGTCCAGGATCCTAATAACTACTTCTACTACATGTCCTTTCAGACCCACCAATTGTAAATCTATATTCTTATGTGCTAAAAACTGTGCCCGGAGCTGGAGATAAAGACAAAAATCAAACTTTGTCTGTATATTGATGTAAATTCAGAAACAAAAGGGGCTACTGGGAATAATTAATTGTGATTTTTTTTAAGAATTGAATTTCTTTCCTCACTGCATCTACCCTCTGAGGGTACATTTCCCACCACCACTGCTGCAACTGCTGCTGCTGCTGCTGCTGCTACTACTACTACTACTACTACTACTATCAATATCATTATCACCAATACCATCACTACTACTACTATCACTAACACCAGCACCAGCACCAGCACCAGCACCAGTACTACTACTACTACTGCTGCTGCTGCTACTACTACTACTACTACTACTACTTCTATCACCATTACCATTACTACTACTACTACTACTACTACTACTACTACTACTACTACTATTACTACTACTTCTACTCCTCCTCCTCCCACTACATTATTATTATTATTATTATTATTATTATTATTATTACTACTGGTACTACTTACTACTACTACTACTATTACTACTACTACTACTACTACTACTTCTATCACCATTACCATTACTACTACTACTACTGCCACTATACTATTATTATTATTATTATTATTATTTTTATTACTACTGGTACTACTTACTACTACTACTACTACTACTATTACTACTCCTCCTCCTCCTCCCACTACACTATTATTATTATTATTATTACTAATACTGGTACTACTTACTACTACTACTACTACTACTACTATTACTACTACTACTTCTACTATTACTATTGCTACTACTACTATTACTATTGCTACTACTACTATTAGTGCTACTACTACTTCTACTACTACTATTACTACTTCTACTACTACTATTACTACTACTACTACTTCTACTACTACTATTACTACTCCTACTACTCCTACTACTATTACTACTACTACTACTACTATTGCTACTACTACTACTACTACTGCTGCTGCTACTACTACTACTACTACTACTACTACTACTACTTCTACTACTACTACTCCCACTACACTATTATTATTATTATTATTACTACTGATACTACTTACTACTACTACTACTACTACTACTATTACTACTACTACTACTTCTACTACCACTATTACTACTACTTCTATTACTACTGCAATATCATTATGATAAATTACATTATTGCTTTGCTACTACAAAATCTCTGAATCAGAGGAAATGCTTTCTGTTGTTTGTTCACTAAGGATGCAATTAAACTGCCAAATATAGAGCACACTAACATCATCATTTACACAGCTCTTTATATATATTTTTTCTCATTTATTTCTCATGATTATCTTATGAGTCAGGTAGTACAAGAACCATTATCCTTATTTAAAAGATGGGGAAGCTAAGGCTGAGAAACACTAGCTGGTTTGATCAAGACCATAGAACTAGTTAGTGACAGATCTAGGTTCTCTGACTCCATGGTTCCTGCTCTTTCAAACACCAGCATGCTCCCTTGTTAGGCAATGTCCTCTGAAAGATGGGAAGAGGTAATCTGATGTCTGAAGCTCTCTGAAATGCTTTCATCCTGCCATCATAAAGCAATTGCCTTTAGAATCCTTTCACTCATCCTTGCTTCAAAGTCTATCACCACTGAAAAAAAATAATTCATTATTTAAGTCCTCCATCTGCTTGCCAGAAACAATACATAGAAAGAGATAGGAGCTAGGATTATATTTCTCATGTAGCAAGGCACATCAATATCCAGATCAAACCCTGATTGTTATCAGTGGCTTTGGGCAGTACCACTCCCTCATGATATACCATGACAAAATTAGAAGTTGAAAAGTATAAAGCGGAATAAAAAGTTTAAAAATAGCAAATAAAAATTGCTATAAAATAATAGCAATTATATGGCACTTTAAGATTTGCATAATACTTCATACATGCTATCTCAATTGATTCAAAAGAAATGGATGAGATGGTATGTATGTTCTCCTACTGAATCCAAATAACTTCTTTTTACTTATTCTTTCACTGCACAGAAGTTAGTTATCACTCTTACTCTTATGACTATCTCTTAATGCATATTTTTCAATTCTGTCAATTGAATTGAACTTCTTTGTTATAAGTATTATCCCCATATTATAGATGATGTAATTGTTTAAGGTTACATGACTTGCCAAAGAGCATATTATCTCATCAAAACCCAATCTTCCAAACTAGATTGAGAAGATTATATCAATTTAACTTTTTATTGAAGAATTCCCAATTTACCAAATTTCTACTGGAAAGTCACTACACGCAGAATACAACCTCTGTTAAAATGTCTTCCATAACTATTGCCTAGTGCCAGGAACCTAATTTAAAAAATCCATGTCTTCAAGGTAACATATGTCAAAGACCTGTAATTTGTTGGCACATGGACTTCTTCCACCCACAAAGAGATAATTTACACTCAAAATGTTGCTTGAGGCTCAGAGGAATTAACTACCTAGCTAGTAAGTGAATATCCAAGATGGAATTTGAACCCAAGACTTTCTGACTTGCTCTCTATCAACATGTTGTCTTTCTTTGAGTTAACATATCAAGCTAGAAAAAAAACAAATAAGTTTAATTAAACATGTTATATAGTCTTTGAAGTGAAATTTTTATCAGTTTCATTTTTTTGAATTTAATTTTTAATTCAGTGGAAGTTATATTTAAAATTAACTTTAAATATCTGTTTTCAAAGCCCTTACTTAACTATTTTGCTGTACCTGCCAGGTTCTATCTGCCAGTATCCATTTGCAAATTTCTGATTTTTCCATATGGATTTTAACATATTAATTATATCAGATTCCATTGCCAATGAAACAATTCCCCAGTACCTGTAGAGTTTGTTAAAATGGCATTTTATCTCCATATGCATCTTGTGATTCCATCTGTGCCTGCATATTGCCATACCCCTATGTTCTCAAATGTTTCCTTATAGAATATGCATAGAATATATTATCACCAGTGATTCCATCAAACTTAGATTTAGGTTTGGCCTTCAAAGGGAGCAAAGACACAACTAAAGAAAAAACAGAGAAAATGAATCCTTTCCATCATTTTGATGGTTTCTACTCTAATTCCAAAGATTATTTCAGCCAGAAGCATCATTTACCAATGTTTCATAGATGCTGAATTCACAAATACTGCTTCAAAGTTGACCCTAAAAGAACCCCAGAGCAATATCATATTTTGTTATTATCATTAATATAACCTACTTCTTAGACTCTGATCTTTGACATGAACTAGGCTCAATCTTGAGGACTCTAACCATCATTTTTATGACTCATAGCCAAGGTCTCCCTCTAGAAATATCAGCATGACAAATAGTTTGTGATTCTCAAAGAGTCTTCAAGCTCACCAGCAAGCACTCAAGAAAACAAAGTTATTAAGATTATAACAAGTTTATTTAAGGAAATCATGAGTAAAGAATTTGAATGTTAGCTTTTAGCAGTAAATTAATAACCCTTCCTGATGAGCTGTTTTGTCTTGGAGACTTTTTTTGTCAGCTAATCAAATTTATGGCATCTTGAAGTCATGTATGGTGAGTGGAATCACAGATATGGATTGCCATATAGTACCAGCTTCCACTTTTTGGTAGCTTAAACGGGTATGGTGGGCAGCACTGATTCCCTTGCTTTGGTCCTTCACTAGCCTCCTTCCTGAATCTCTTGTTGTAGATCTCTCTCTTCCCCTGCCTAGTTACTCCATTCTCATGCTGCACCTACATCCTTTTGGACTTCTTTTCTCTCCCATGAAGAGGAGGATCAGAGGGAAAAAGAGGATGGGGAAGGCAGGCAAAACTTGTCACAGTGCCTATTGATGTTTGTGAACATCATGAAACAAATGAAAAGACTACCACGGATTCAATTTTGTGTCGGAAGTCTTAGTCCTGGAATAATTTACAAAGATATGCTTTTTCATTCTATAATATTAATATTAACCCACTTTCTTGTGGTGTTTTAGGGTTTATAAAGCACTTTCTTCACAACAGTCTGATGAGGTGGGCAATATAAATGTTATTATCTTCATTTACAGATGAGGAAATTGAAGTTTGGACTTAGTCATGTCACAGAGTTGGTGAATGGAAGTTATGGGACTAAAATCCAGGTTTTCTGGCTCCAAATTCTTTCTTCTACATCACTCTGATCATCATTCTAATATTGGACAGTATTATTAATAAAGTCCTCCAACATTGAACTGAAGTCTGTTTCCTTGTAATTTCTACTTATTGACTGACCTTTGGGACACTAGAGTCCATTCTCTGTTCCATGAGACTTATTTTTATTTCATATGATAGTCCTTTAATATGTGGAAAATCATTTCACCTCCTTAATTTTTTGACTAAGTAATAATTGGCTAAAAATAAGTTTTATATGGCATGTTTCCAGGCTAGTACCTTTGCTCTGTTGACTATTTCCATTTTTAAAAATATTTAACTTATTTGTACATAATTGCTCTATTTGACTGTGAGTTTCTTCAGAGCTTTTCTTTTTTTCTTTCTTTGTATTCTCATACCTTAATACAGTATCTAGTACATTGTAGAATTTAGTAAATGATTATTGATTGACTGATTGATAGAGCATGAAGAAGAACAATATAAGATCAGCTTCACCACTTGAGAAGGCAATGTAGATAATAAATTGTTAGAACACTGAACTCCTTTATTCCCATCTTCTCCAGTACAGAGTATAGTCTTGAGGCTAGGAAAGCTACAACTTAATTATTTAATTTGAGACTCATGATTTCATTATTGTGACTGCTTTGTCCATCACTGCAGATTGTACCTCCTCTTTTCATAAAGGGCCATGGTTGAAACTCATTACTTGGTGGCCGATCTTTGGATTTTAGGATTGGGTAAGTTAGAGCTAGAAAGGAACATATAGATAATATAAGATTTTATTTCATATGTATGTTCATGTGTGTATATACACACACATAAATATATGTATATACATATATGCAATTAGGTGACAAAATGGATAAAGTGCTAGTCCTGGAGTCAGGAACATTTGAGTTCAAATTTAGCTTCATATACTAACTAGCTATATGACCCTAGGCAAGTCACTAAACCCTGTTTGCCATAGTTTTCTCCATTGTAAAATGAACTGGAGAAGGAAATGGCACATCACTCTAGTATATTTGCTGAGATAACCCTAAATGGGATTGTGTAGCGGCAGATACAACTGAAATGATTCCACAGTAACAAAATATACCTGTGCATATACATGCTGTTATTGGTGTTCGGTTGTTCAGTCATGTCTGTCTCTTGGAGATTCCGAGGACCATAGCACTCCAGGCCCTTCTGCCCTACTTATTTTATAGATGAACAAATAATGGACTTACATAGTTATTTAGGTAATAAATAGCAGAGATGGGTTTCAAAGCCAAATTTTGTGGCTATAAATCTAATGCTTTTTCCATTACAATGCATGATAAAGAGTAGAATAAACACAAAGGTGTTCAATAAATACTCATTAATTGCTCAATTGAACTGAATCATTGTCACACTTGATATTTTCCATCCCAGGTAGCCTATTCAGGTTATTAACTTTTCCCAATCTGTTTTGTCCCTTGAGGCAGGATAGTCATATATATTGATTGGATAAAAATCCATCAAACACTATTAGATATTAAGCACCAGCTCTATGCAAGGCATTGTGCTTGACTTCATGAAAAAATGTCACAGTTTCTGTTTTTAATGACATTAATTTAATAAAGGATAAGATTTACAGACACAGATGAATATGAAAAAAATTAGAATGTGAAAAGAGCAAAGGAATGACCATGGCAAAGTTCTGTAAGAGAACTGGAGGATGGAGAAATCATTTTCAGCTAAGGAAGATCAAGGAATGCTTCATGGAGAAGATGGAGAACTAACATGAAGAAGACGGTGAGCTAAGCTTTGAAAAAAGACAAGAATTTCTGGAAGTGGAGGAAGATCACTATGGGAACTAGAAATAACCCCACAAAATACAGGAAGGCATGACTGGGAATAAAAAGATTGGGAAGAGCAGCAAGTTCAGGATGACTGGATTACAGAGTCCATGAAAGGAAATGGTATGAAATAAATTTGTAAATATGTGGAAACTAGGTTGTAGAGGTCCTTAAACAACAGATTTAGGAGTTAATATGCTAACCAATAGACAACATAGAGTCATCGACATTTTTTGAACAGAAGAATAATATGTCCAAACCCATATAATGAGAATGTATAGATATATACACATATATGCTCAAATATACACCAGTATGTATGTATTTGTTTATTTATATATATGTGTGTGTGTGTGTATGTGTGCTCCTGGATCCCTGCCTTGTGATAGAGGGGCTTGTGTAACTCAATGAAGCTATGAGCTATGCCATGCAGGGTCACCCAAGACAGATAGCTCCTGATGGAGAAGGAAATTGTAAATCCTATAGACATTAGGATATAGTGGAGAATAAAATGGCTTGGTCCATGGATCACAAGAATAAGATACAGCTGAACAACAAAAATATGTAGACATATGTTTTGTTGTTGTTGAGTTGTATCAGTCGTCTATGGCTCTCCATGTCCCTATTCAGACTTTTCTTGGCAAAGATACTAGAGTGGTTCACCATTTTCTTCTCCAGATCATTTTACAGTTGAGGAAACTAAGGCAAACAGAGTTAAATGATTTATCCAGGGTTGCACAATTAATTAGAATTTGACTGTATTTGAACTCAGTTCCTCTTAAAATCCAGTGCCAGATCCAGTGCCAGCATTCTATCCACTGTACCAACTAGCTACTCTTGTGTATATATGTGTATGTGTATATGTGTGTATATATATATATATATATATATACACACAAACTATTATATATGAACTGAGAATGGTTTTTACATTAAAATGTAAAAGACATTCTTATCTGAATGAACTATACAAAAAAAGACTGGGTTGGAACTGGGAAAGACAACTAGCATGATAGCACCTACTATGTGCCAGGCATTTTGCTAAAGGGTTTTTAATAAATATCACCTTATTTAATCCTCACAATAGTATTGGGGGTGCTATTATTATGCTCTTTTTACAGTTGAGGAAACTGAGGCAGAGTTTAAATGGCTTTCCCAGAATCATACACATAATAAATATCTAAAGCTAGATTTTAATTCAAGTTTTCCTGACTCTTAAAGCAGTGCTCATCCATTGCATAACCTTGTGCATTTTGGTCTCAGGCTGTAGTTTGCTGACCCTTGTTATATGATGATGAAGAGATGATTTACATTGGAGGTTGTGTTAGTTATAGAGATCATAAGATCATGAATTTAATGCTGGAGGGGGTCTCAGGGCCATATAGTCTAACCCCTCATGTTACAGAGAAGGAAGTTCCCTCTGCCTCCCACGTTTCATGATTTGCCCAAAGTCACAAAGACATGAAGCTTTTGAGGTCACCATTAAAGCATGCCAGGGATTTTTTTTTTGCTCTGATGCTCTTTAACATTTTTTATTAATGTCTTCAATATAGATATAGATGGTATCCTTATCAAATTTGCAAGTAACATAGAGCTGAGAAGAATAGTTAACAAACAACCTGAATGACAGAATCAAGATCCAAAAAAACCTTTAGTAGGCTAGAATATGGAGTCAAATTTAATTAAGGTGAAATCCAATATGGGAAAAAATGTAAAATCTTACATTCAGTTTAAAAAAAATTGATTGCACAAGCACAAGATGAAGGAAGCCAAATTAGGCAGCAATATATCTACAGAAAGATTTTACAGGTTTAATGGATTTTAAATTCAGTTCAGATCAGCAGTGTGATATGATTTGGGCTTTAATCAGTGGGACAGAGCTTCCAGGTACAAAGAGCAATGGCCCCACTGTACCCTATCACACCACATCTAGAGCACAGTCTTCAGTTTTTAGCATCACAGTTTAAAAAACATATTACTGGAAACTAAGAGAATGCTATATACAATAACAACAATATTGTTCCTAGAACAACAATCAAATTATTCTGAATATTGTAAATTCTCAAATCAATTACAAAGGACATATAAAAAAGATGCTGTCCACCTCCAGAGAAGAAACTGATAAATAGAAGTGTGCATGGTATGGTTTATATATATATATGCCAACTGGCGTTCTTTTTTAGTGCAGGGTGAAAAGAAAGGAATTTAAATCTGGAACTTAAAATGCAGCAAAAAAAATTAAATTTAGTTTAAAAAAAAAAACAAACATTGCCAAGCCAAGGAAAATCTGGAAGAAGGCCAGCAGAAGAATGAAAGGCCTTGAGTCCATGACATATGAGTGTTGACTAAGGAACTATGGATGTTTACCTTGTAGAAGAGAAAATTGGGAGGAGGAGGGGGTGGGGCATGTTGAAGATCCTCAAATATTTAAATAGCTATCTTGTGGAAGAAGGAAAAGACTTATCCTGATAGAAGGAAGGAAGGAAGGAAAAAAAGAAGGAAGAAAGGAAGGAAGGAAAAAGGAAGAGAGGAAGAAGGAAAGAAGAAAAGAAGAAAGGAAGGAAGGAGGGAGGCAAGGAAGGAGAGAGGGAAAGAAGGAAAGGAGGAAGAAAAAAGGGAGGAAAGAAGGAAGGGAGGAAGGAAGGGAGGGAGGGAGGGAGGAGGAAAAAGAGGAAAGGAGGGAGGGAGGAAGGAAGGGAGGAGAGAAGGAAGGAAGGAAGGAAGGAAGAGATGAGGGAAAGGAGGAAGAAAGGAAAGGAGGGAGGGAGAGAAGAAGGGAGGGAGGAGGAAGAAAACTAGCATTTATTTAGGCACATATGATATGAGGGGCTAGCACTAAATGCTAAACACTTTATAAATATTATCTCATTTGATCCCCTACTGGAAGGTGGGTGTTATTATCATTTTTATTTTTCAGTTAAGGAAACTGAAGCCATCAGCAGTCAAGACTTATTAAGTTACATACCTAGTGTGTGTCTGAAGCTGATTTTGAACTTAGGTTTCAGTCTATCTACTTAGCTGACTCTGGTGTCTATTTTTCTTCCAAGAGACACTAAGAGAACATCTAGTCCATTCAAATGTTTTGTCTCTAGATTCATAAATTATATCCCAGGAGTAAAGAAGCAACTTGTAGCTTTGTTCAAGCTTAGAGCTATTCTTTGTCATTTTTGAGGAGACATAGAACCTTAGAGAAGTAACAGATGATTGGGGGCAAGCAAATGTAATGAATTTTAAGAAAGGAGAGGGGGTAGATTTTGGAAACTATAGACTAGTAGGTGAACTCAAATGTCATTGTTCAAATAGCTAAGATCATTTAGAGTTGAGAGAAATCCCTAGAGATCATGTAGTCCAGTGGTTTTCAAACTATGGTTTTAGACTCCTTTGTACTCTTAGATATTATTGTGTACCCCACTCCCAAAAATCTTTTGTTTATATGAGTTATATCTATTGATATTTACCATTTGGAAATTAAGATGTCAATATTATCAGGTAGGTGGTACAGTGGATACAGTGCCGAGACCAGAGTCAGAAAGACTTATCTTGCTGAGTTCAAATCTGGGCTGATACTAGCTGTGTGGCCCTGGATAAGTCACTTAGCCCAGTTTGTCTCAATTTCCTCATCTGTAATGAGATGGAGAAGGAAATCACAAACTACTCGAGCATCTTTTCTAGAAAACCCCAAATGGGGGTCAACAAAGTCAGACATGACTGAAATGACTGAACAACAAAAAATCATCATGAAAGTAGTTTTGACCTCATAGCATTTCCTGAAAGGGTCTTGGGGTCCTTAGATCACACGTGAGAAATGCTGATAGGCCAGTCTTTTCATTTTGCAAATGAGGAAACTAAAATTCAAAGAAATGAAATAATTTGTACAATGTTACACAGATAGTAAGCATGGGATTTGGGATTTGGATCCAGGTCCTTTGATTCTTAAAATGTTCTCTTCCTCTTACATCACATATTTCTTAATGTTTCCAATACATGAAATTTTACCTACCCCTCTGTGTCTTTGAATAATCTGAAGCCTGTAAATATCTCCCTCTTCTAGCTCCCTGTTAGTCTAAGTTCCCACCTCTAGAAACTACTTTATATTTATTTTGTATTTAATTATCTAACCGCTGACTCCTAGGCCCCTATAGTAGAATGTATAGTCATAGAGGACAGGGATTTTGCTTTATTTTTTCACCTTCAGTACCTAGCACATTGTCTGTCACATAGTAAGATGAATATTAATAGATTGAAAAACACATCTGACATAGAATAAAGTAGATGCGGTTATCTATCCTCCCGTTTTCTCTCTTTTCCTGGTCTTGTGTTTAAATACTTCTAGGGAAATTTACTTTTCTGAGGTCTGCCAACTTAAAGACTGACCCCCAAAGACAACCACTCTAGTAGGAGTTGCTTCTTCTAGAGAGGAGGGGTGGGGGGCAAAGATCTGTGATCAAGCTGATCTATTCTCTCTATAGGAGGAGGGGTATGCTGGAGCCATCTCTAACCATCTTGTTAAATTGGGAAGTGGGGGAGGGGGATCAGTAAACACTACAAATCAGGGCTTGACTGATTCTTTTATTGATTGTCTAGACTTAAGGGCATGATGGAGAAAATGCAGATTAAATGTAGACATGTATCATTAGTACAAGTTTTTCTCCTCAGAGAGCAGGTTATTAAACATTTACTAACACACGCCTGACCAGAGGTCACAACAGCATTATTCTAATACACTCCCATCCCCTGGAAGGAAAGCAAAGGTTTGAATTCATTATAAAATTATAAATCTTAGCGCTAAAAGGACTTTTAGAGTTCATTATGGGCTCTCTCGGAATATTTTAGTGATATTATAGTGGTCAGCATCAAAAGCTACATTTTTGGCATATTTTTGATTACATTTTAGATTTCAAAGTGATTGCTCTGTGGTAAATTGAAAGAGAGAAAGTCCATAGTAAGGGTGACTCAAGGTAAACTATTACTATATATAGATTTTAATATTTCTGTGCCCTTGAGTAAGCTATTTAAATTCTCTGAACATCAGTTTCCTTACCTGTAAAATGAAGGGATTGGACTACATGACTTCTAAGAAAATCCCTTTAATTTCTGTTAACCTATGATCTACTTTGGAGTCAAAAAAGTCAATGCAATAAGAAGTCCAATACCCCACCCCCACTCCAAGGGCACTCAAGTCAACATGTGAGTAGGCTTCTTGGGTATATTCACACCATAAACTCTAGCACCTAAGGTTCACTTCTGTGATATGGAAGAAAGAGGGATAGATTTGGGATCTGAGAACTCAGCTTGCAATCTCAGGTCTTCTGATCACTTCCCCCAGTCATGAACTCTCTCTTAGGATTTCCTTCTCTGTAAAATGGAGAGACTGGAATCATATCAGATTCAGGAAGACAATCACCCTGTCCTCAGTTTCCTCATCTCTAAAACTAGACAAACCCAGCCCTCCTAATTCAGTGCCTTCCCTTTGTTAATTATTTCCTATTTATCCTGTATATAGCTTGCTTTGTACGTATTTATCTGCCTCTAGATTGTAAACTCCTCGAGGGAAATGTCTTTTGCCTCTTTTTATATGCCTAAAGTGCCTTCCATGAAGCAAGTTCTTTATAAATGTTTAATGACAGATTGACTGGTTAACTGCACTCAAGATGCCATCCAGTTATAAATCTATGATCCTATGGTCCCATGATTCTTTCCAACTTGGGATCCAAGATCCCTATCTATAACTGATAACACTAATAATAAGCATGGTGGAAAATGACACTCCTTCTTCATGAAGAATAAGAAGTGAGCAACAGCTTTACACAAGAGTGAGCTAGAGCTAGGGGCTCTGGAGGGATTTAAACACTTTGTGTTGAACAGCATAATACCAGGTTGACTCACCTACACTGAAACCAAAATGAAGAAAACAACAACAACAAAAAAACTGCTTTATTTCTTGTGATATGGTGACACCTGCTGGTTGTTGTTGTTCACACTTTCACACCCAGGAGTTCTCGTCAGAAAGCAAAATGACCTTTCTGACTTCCTTGGGCAATATCTGATAAAGGGAGACAGGAAACTTTTATATTTCCCTAATTTTGTGATTTTGAAATTGCAAACTTTTATGGTATCCAAATAGGAAGAAGGTACCTTTCCTGCTCTTACATACACTCAAAAAAGAAAAAAAAAAAAGGCAGGTTAGATGAAAGAAAGAATTTTGTGGAAAATAGATCAGATGGATTGTTGAAATGTGAATCTCATCTCAGTTCTCAAAAACTGTATGGAATCCCATGGTTATTTAGGTAGAACCCTGGCTTGGGAGCAGAGACATAATGTCTAAATAATTCTTCCAGCTTCATTCTTACCCAGGGTATTTAAGGGAAAAAAAAATCTATCTTTTAATTAGCCTTTTACAGTAGCTGTTTTAAGGAGGAATTACAAGTCTTTGTCATTCCTTTTCCTCCCCTTGTCCTTCAGGTCAACAAAAGTCTGGAGGTAGATATGTTGGGGACTGCTCCTCTTAATCATTTATGATTTAAGTTAAACTAATACAAATGCCCTCGTGTAAGCAGACTTTCCTCCTGGCCTTATCACTGCTCCTCTGGAAGCCCTAGCCTATAAACAACAGATTGTCTTCCTTACCCGGAAGTTCACCGCTGGGCCAAAGCAATTAAATAGATAACATTAAATTTGAATTCACCTGCTGATCTACTTTATACGTCTCTCTCTTGGTAACTAAATTCTAAGGAAGGCATATGTTTGCCTTCGCCTGTGTGTACTGCAATAATGTTCCTGGCATGGGGCTTTTTCATAAGAGAAGAAGAGAAACATGAATATTATATGCTTGAGCTCTAAAACAATTCTCACATTGATTTCATTGACTTAGAATTCCCAAATAGCTATCCTCACCTCTTTGAGGCACTACACTGTGAATTTCTTTAGGAAGATATTGATCATCATTTTTTCTAGTTATTTTTTTTTATAAAGTCAGTTGAAAATTAGATTTCATTTTGAAAACAGGACAAAAGCCTTGTCAGTAGGAGAAAAGTAATTTTCCAGCAGTATATCTGGTAACTATAGTTTCCCTCAGGGCTCAAATTGTATGCTTTCTTGATCCTCAAATAATCTTGTATTTATTTCCTGTATATATATCCCAATAGAATATTGCCAATCAATAAACATTAATTAAGTAAATATTATAAACAAATTACTGTTTGTTTACAAACAGTACAAAGACAAAAATAAAAGAGTCCCTGCCCTCTGGGAGCTTACTTAGTCACTTGCTCCTGGTTTGTCTCATTTTCCTCAATTGTAAAATAGTTAATAATAGTACTTACTTTCCAGGGTTGTTGTGAGAATCAAATAAGATATTAAATATAAAGCTCTTAGCACATAGTCAATCCTATGTACACTTTAACTATTATTACTCTATCCAGAGTAATATGTAGGTAAATTGTGGGATGGGAAGAGGCACAGAAAACTGAGGAAGATCAGGAAACCTCATGCAGAAGGTGATGTTTGACCTAGGAAAAATAGGTGGCATGAGGATGGAGTGCATTCCAGGCACTGGGGATAGGTTGTGCAAAAGCACAAAGAAAGGATATGAAAAATGTGTATGGAACAATAGGGTGGTCATTTTGGCAGGACTGAAGTGTATGTGAAGGGGAGTAATATTTAGTAAGGCTGAAGTTTGTTGGATGGTGATTCCAAGGTTATGAGCCTGATTAGAAAGATTGATGCTATTAACTGAAATATGGAGCTTAGAAGAGAGGTAGGTTTGGTTGAAAGATAACAAATTCACTCCAATAGACCTTGGATGGAAAATGCTATCTGCATCCAGGAAGAGAATTATGGAGACTGAAAGTGTATTGAAGCATAGTATTTTCACGTTTTTTGTTGTTGTTTCTTTCTTTCTTTCTCATTTTTTCCCTTTTGGTCTGAATTTTTTTGGTACAACATGAGAAATATGGAAATATGTTAAAGGATGGCACTTATTTAGCCTGTATCAGATTACTTGCTGTCATGGGGAGGAAGGAGAAAAATTTGGAACACAAAATCTTGCAAAAATGAATATTAA
Organism: Myrmecobius fasciatus; assembly: GCA_023553655.1. Lineage (NCBI taxonomy): Eukaryota > Metazoa > Chordata > Mammalia > Dasyuromorphia > Myrmecobiidae > Myrmecobius > Myrmecobius fasciatus. The sequence goes on from JAJPUD010001228.1 coordinate 453,951, forward strand.
AAACTATATTCACATGTATTGCAAAAATAAAACACTATAGAGGAAAAAAGAAAAATAATGAGTTCTCTTTAGAGCAGTTAGGTTTGAGATGCCTGTAGGATATCCAGTTCAAAATATCCATTAGTTGATATTCCAATATAGGACTGAAGCTCAGCTAAATATAAATATAGATCTGTAAGTAATTTTCTTAGAGAATGAGGATTAAAACCATAGGAATTGATGAGGCCACCAAGTGAAAGTGTGAAGTGGGAGGAGAGAAAAGAATCCAGGATGGATCCTTAGTGCACACACACAGTTTGTGAACATAACCTGGATGAAGATTCAGTAAAGAAGACTGAGAAAGAGAGGTCAGCCAGGTAAGAGAAAGACCAAGAGAGAGTCATGTCATGAAAACCCAGAGGAGAAAGTATTCGGGGAAGAGATATTGGTCAATAGCATCAAATATTTCAGAGATGACAAAGATGGTCAAAATTGAGAAAAGGGTCATCAGATTTGGTAGTTAATAGATAATTGGTAACCTAGGAGAGATCTGTTTCAGTGGTCAGGGACCAAAATGCAAAGATTAAGATATAAGAAAGAGGAGAGAAAATAGAGGTAATAAGAACAGAGAGCTTTTCCAAGTGGTTTGGTTGAGAAAGGAGGGAAAGCACAGGATACCACGTAAACTTCTTGAGGGGCAAGCATCTGGCAGCATTTAGTGCTTTGCACATAGCAGGTATACATTGAAAAATTGTTGGATTGGAATGGATTGATGGAGAAACAAAGCCTTCAGTTTAGTCTTGGAATTTCTCTGTCACTAACCCATCATGTGATCTGGGTGTAGTCACTAAGATTTTATTTTAAAATTGGGACTTTGGACCACTCACATAATCTCCAAGGTCTCCCCAATTCTACATGCTATCATTCTAAGCAGTCAGAGTGCCTTAAGGAATACACGCTACATATAACTCAAGCCACCAGGTGGTGCAACAGATCCAACAAAGAAAAGACTTTCAGTCATTGCCATTTGAGTCCGAGAAGATATGAGTATTTGGAAGCTTCCAGTACTTTAATAAGCATTTTGAATCATTCAGTAATTGGAATAGAATATTTAATATTTCACTGAGAAGTGGCTCTTCAAGATGGGTGCCAACAAGTTCATGTAAATTTGCTTGTGGGGAACATAGGATTGAGAAATGAAAGAAACTTTAGAGATCATTTAATTTTTCACTGTATCTTTAAAATTATAAGGGACCTCAAAGTGCCTGACTGGTTCATAAAAAAATATACATACACTGGTATAGAAAACTCACTGTCTCCAGAGGTAGGCAGCCTATTCCATTGACAGACAACTCTAATTCTGAGGAGTCTTTTTTTTACATTGAATGGAAAATTGTCTCTTTGCAACTTCTATCCACAGAACCTATTTAAATTGTGATATATCTCCCACTTATATCTTCTACTTCCCTCTGAGCTAACTTTTCACTTCCTTGAAGTCCTGAGTAAATGTAAAATATTCATTCAAAATTAAATTCTGGGTTCAATAGTCATCTAGGGGTCCTTTTTAATGCTGGTGTGAAACACTAGCCTATTGAGAGCCCTAAAAATTTATAAAAGATGTCTTATAGTAGGAAAAATAGCTTAGAATAAGATTTAGCATCCTGATTGTTCCCACCCCCCTCTGAGTACAGTAGCTAGGTGCTATTGAGAGACAGAGGAATGGAGGAAATAGAGTGTATGATAAGAGAAAGCATAAGAAGGATCATAAGTTCCTTTTGAAGTGGCAGAAAGTATTTTGATGATGATGATAATAATAATAATAATAACATTGATAAATTATTTACAATTTTCCAAACTCTATGCTAAGTGCTTTACAATTAACATTTTATTTGATCCTTTCAACAACCCTAGGAGTTAGGAGCTATTATCATCCTCATTTTATAGATGAGGAAACTGAGGCAAAAAGAGGTTAAATTTCAGTTCTCTACATCAGGCTCACACTGCTGTTAAGTTCCTGAGGCTATATTTGAACTAGGATTTTCCTGACCCTAGGCAACATTCATTATCACTCTAGAATATGAATGCTGTATAGTACTAACATCCTGGAACCAGACATTTGTTGGTTTTTTTGCTGAGGCAATTGGGGTTAAATGACTTGCCCAAGATCACACAGCTATGAAGTATTAAGTGTCTGAAGCCAGATTTGAACTCAGGTCTTCCTGAGCTCAGAGCTAGTGCTCTATCCACTATACCATCTAATTACCCTAAAGTCAAATTTGTTTCCTTCTTTCTTCCTTCCTTTTTTTCTTCCTTCTTTCCTTCCTTCCTTGTTTTCTTCTTCACTAATTGTGTGTGTGTGTGTGTGTGTCTGTTTGTGTGGAAAGTGGGATTAAGTGACTTGCCCAGCATCACACAGCTAGGAAGTTGTGTCTGAGGCTGGATTTGAACTCAGAGCATACAGCTATGGAACCAAACATTTACTCATGACATGTTGTTGGAGTGGTAAACAAAAAAACAGGTTTGTATGTATTTCTGTACATCCACCATATTTTACATCTGCAATCCAATATTTGAAGTACCGAGCCATAAATATACAGATCATGAGTGTAATTTTTCACTGATGTAGATTGCACCACCTCTATGTCTTTATAGATATAGTTTTGTCAAGTTTCTATAGCTAAGAAATTCATCATCTGTAGCCAATTTGGTGACTTCAGTCAGTCATTTTTTAGTAATATCTGACTCTTCATGACCTCATTTGGGGTTTTCTTGGCAAAGGTAGTGGAGTAGTTTCCTTCTTCAGATATTTTTTAGAAATGAGGAACTAAGGTAAATAGGGTTAAGTAACTTGAAATAATAGTCATTGTTCTCATATTTAGTAAGTATCTAAAGCTAGATTTGAACTCATGAGGATGGGTTTTCCTGACTCTAAGGCCAGCTCTCTATCCACTGTGCCATTGATGAAGAACCTCTCCAAAGCTAGTCTGGTTCCCAGATGATATTGCTGGGTTCATATTGAATTTCTAGATTGGGGGGCCTCATTAGAGCTTTTGCTCTGAACAAAGCCATCAGGTACCCAATGCTATCACCACATGTGGATGAAATATTAGAGGAGGATTTGCATATTCTGCCTTATATTATAGTTATCTGTATAGTCCTCCCCCTATCCCATTGCTAGATTGTAAACTCTTTTGAACAATGACTTTCTTATTTCATCTCTGCAGTCTCTAGCACAGAGTAACAGTACTGTAGTACTGTGGTTTTATCCATTTGAATACTCCTTCCAGTGAAGCAGCCTTAGCAGATGCCTTGAGTTGACACAGTCAGAAGAAATTATCTCTTGGTGGCCATCCTTATGGAGATGAGCCTCTGAATTTAGCTTGGCCAGTGCACAGATAAATCTACTATTCTGGGTTTTCAGCCTTTCCATCTTGATCCAATCTGGCATAGCTTGAATTCTACAAACACAACTTGGAGAACCCATGACTGCATTCATGCCATAATGAGAATTAGAGTAGACCTTTGAATATAGTATGTGCTTAATAAGTTCTTGTTGAATTGAAGTCACAAGTTATCTGTGGAGTACTGTTCCAGAACTGGAAGTGAGATGGGGGTGATGGCACAAAAATGAATAGGACAAGATGCTTTCTTTCCAGAAACTCAAACTAGTTGGGAAGATGGCAAGCACACAAATAACTAACTGTAAAACTAAGCAAAATGTGAGAAGTACCATAAGGGAGGCTAAAAAAAAGTAATGACAGTAAAAAAGAGGGAGATCACACGATCACATTAATTGGCAGGTATGGATGGAAAGGCATGTTTCAAATTGTGCTTGATGAGCTGGTACCTGAAGGATATGCAGATATTCTAGGTAGAGTAAATAGCATTTGCGAAGTAACAGAGGCAGGCAAAGGAAATGCATTTAGGAAGTATAGTATGACACCTTGTTACTTGGCATGTGTCTTTTGGGGCACATTAGCAGCCATAACAGTATAAATCCAGTACTAATATTGGATGATATCATATCACCATAATAATTACTAAATAAATAACAAGTACTAAACTCGATTTGTACACCAGTTGAAAATATTTTTTGTCCCATCAGCCCAGAAGTCAATTCAATTTCTCTCAGATACATATATGGACTAGCCTCCCCAAATCCTGCAATATCCCCTCTGACCACCAGAAGGCCCTCAGACTGTGAACACATACAGCACTCCATCTACTACACAACTTCAAGCAGTCATGCTGAAGAATTTTAACTTGTTATCATTTGAGCTCAGAATTTAGCTAGTGGATGATATGGACCCAAAATATGTAAACATGAAGTCCACAACTCTCCAGCCCCTAAATGAACTCTACTCATAATCCCTGACAACTGTGGTTATAACTCCTCACATTCACAGGACTCATCCATTCAATATCTTCTGACTACAAAGCTTATTTAGCATGTTAAAATGCAAGGGAAAATGTTGAGCACACCTACATGTGAAAGAATTGAGGGGATTAGAACAGCAAGTAGTGATCTGTAGGAACTGAGTGAACCATATTAGCTCCATCTTGTGACTCAATTTTCTGGGAGCTAGTTTAATTTCTATTCAATTATGATCTAGTCCAATTTCTATCTTGTGACAAAACTATTCAATGGGGAGAATTGGGAGAAAACCTTATTACATTGTTGAAATTAGTCCTGCATGGCTGGGAAACTGGAGCATCTCTACATGTTGCTTAGAGACTGAACCAAAGACCAGAAATTCAGTCAGATCTCCAGATTGATGCAAAGAGTTTTCTCACAATTGTACATCTCAAGTAACACATGTATCTTATCTGAAAACTAGCCCTATAAAGAAGAATTGGTTACTGTTTCTACATTCAGTTTACAGATACTTAGGGAGTTGGACTCTGAATTCTGGGAATTGTATCTGTCCACTATCTCTTTCCCAATTTAGAAAGTCCCTATCTTTCCTCCAATTAGAAATCAGATTAAACAATATTGTATTGTTGTCTTTTAATTAACTGACCTTATTTGGTTGTTTTTGATATATGAAAAAGTCTGTTTCCTTCTGTTTAGCCCTAAGCTGTCTCCTGTTTGTTAGACGCATTGCCTAAGAAATCATATGCTCAGAAGATGAAACCTTTGTTTTTCTCAGTTATTTCATCTTTCATTTGCCATACTTGGAGGCATCTACCTCTGATCCTTTGAATTCCTCAGCCCTAGGCATTCTCCAACTTCTGCAGGTATGTTTAGGAAGTTTCCAGTACATGTCTAGGACGCTAATACTTAAATATGACTCTTAAGGGATCAGAGAAAACCTGTCTTTGTTACCTCAGTTTCTAACCAATACAGTTTGTTAAGAATGTTACAGAGAGGATTACTGCTTTGTATGGTAAATTTGATAAAAAACAACCTCTAATTTTTAAAAACTTTTTAAACATTTTTATTTTTGAGTTCTAAGTTCGATCCTTCCCTCTCTTGCTCTCTCTCCCCAAGCTCCAACCCAAGAGATGGTAATCAATCTGATATAAAAATTATTATTAATAATATATCATTGTTAATTATATAGAATTATAGTATAAATTATATATTTATATGATATATACTTATATTAATAAACATTATTGTTAATAATATATTATTATGTAAAATACTTTCAAATCATTAATTTTGTATTAGAAAATTAAAATAAAAGAAAAAATGAAACAAAGTAAAAAATATCATGCTTCTGTCAATCTGGAAGTAGTGTGCTCCATCATTAATCTATTGGGATTGTCTTGGATTATTGTATTGTTGAGAATAGCTAAGTCATTCAGAGTTTTCCATTGAATAATGTTGTGTTATATTTACTTCACTCAGAATCAGTTCATGAAAGTCTTTCCAGGATTTTCTGAAATCAGCCTGCTTATCATTTCTTATTACACAGCAATATTCCATTACAGTCATATACCACAGCTTATTTAGCTATTCCCTAATTGAAGGGAATCCCTTTGATTTCCAATGATTAGCCACCACAAAAAAAAAAAAAAGCTGTTATAAATTTTTTTGGTTCAGATAGGTCCTTTAGTAGTGGTATTGCTGGAATAAAGGGTATGCATAATTTTATAGCCCTTTGGGCGTAATTCCAAAATGCTTTCACAATTCTATCAGAAAACAGTGCATTAGTGACCCAGTTTTTCCATATCCCCTCCTACATCCAACATTTTCCTTTTATTTCATAATAGTCACTATGATATGTGTAAGATAGTAAATCAGAGTTGTTTCAAATTGATCAATAATATTTAGAGCATTTTTATATGACTATAGAGAGCATTGATTTTTTTTGAAAACTGCCTGTTCATATCCTTTGACCATTTTTACAAACTTGACTCAGTTCTCTACATATTTGAGAACTGAAACTTTTATATAAGGTACTCATTGCAAATATTTCCCTCCAGTTTTCTGTCTTCATTATAATTTCAATTGCATTAACTTTGTGGGGAAACTATTAAATTTTATATAATCAAAATTATCTATTTTGCATTTTGTAATGCTCTCTATTTCTTCTTTGGTCCTAAACTCTTCCCTCATTCATAAATCTGACATAAACTATTCCATGTTCTCTTAATTTGTTTATGGTATCACTTTATTGTAATTCCTCTAATTTCTTTCTTCTCTTATTGCTAAAACTTAAGTTTCTAGCACAATATTGAATAATAGAGGCATAATGAGCATCCTTACTTCATCCCCATTTGTATTGGGAAGGCTTCTAGCTTATCCCCATTAGAGATAATGCTTGCTGATGGTTTTAGATAGGTATTACTTAAGATAAGTTCCATTTATTTCTATATGCTCTAACATTTTTAATAGTAATGAATGCTTTATTTTGTCAAAGATTTTTTCAGCATCTATTGAGATAATACTATGATTTCTGTTGTTTTTGTTATTAATATGGTCAATTATGCTGATAGTTTTTCTAATATTGAACCAGTCCTACATTCCTAGTATAGATTCCACTTGGTCATAGTGTATGATCCATAGGATACATTGCTATAATCTCTTTGCTAGTATTATATTTAATTTTTGTATCAATATTCATTGGGAAAATTCATCTATAATTTTCTTTTTCTGTTGCGGCTCTTCTTGGTTTGTGTATCAGTACCATATTGTGTCATAAAAGGAATTTGATAGGACTCCTTCTTTGCCTATTTTTCCAAATAGTTTATATGATATTTGCATTAATTGTTCTTTAAATGTTTGGTAGAATTCACTTGTAAATCCATCTGGTCCTGGAGATTTTTTTAAAAGAAGTTCATTTATAGCTTGTTCATTTTTTTTCTAAGATTGGGTTATTTGATTACTCTATTTCTTCTATCAATCTGGGTAATTTATGTTTATATTTATATTGTCAAATGGTAAAACAGTTCCTAATAATTATCCTAATTTCTTTTTCATTGGTCCTGAATTCATCCCTTTCCTACTTAATTCTAGTAATTTGGGTTTTTTTTCTTTTCTTTTTTTAAATCATATTAACCAATGGTTTAATCTATTTTATTGTTTTCCCCCATAAAAATAGCTTCTACTTTTATTTATTAATTCAGTGGTTTTCTAACTTTGTATTTTATTAGCATCTCTTTATTTTCAGGATTACTAATTTGGTGTTTAATTGGGGATTTTTAATTAGTTTGTTTTCTTGTTTTTTAGTTGCATGCTCAATTCATTGATCTGCTTTCCCCCCTATTTTACTGATGTAAGCAAGTAGAGATAAAAAATTTTTCTCTAAGTACTGCTTTGGCTGCATCTCAGAAGTTTTAGTATGCTTTTATTGCCATTTTCTTTCATGAAATTTGATTGTTTCTATGATTTGTTCTTTGATCCACTTATTTTTTGGATTAGATCATTTAATTTCCAATTAATTTTTAATTTCTCTATTACCCATTATTGAATATAATTTTTATTGCATTATGATTCAGTTTTCTGCAGAGATCTATCATATTTAACATATTTTTCCAATGAGAAATTTTACATTTTTTTCTATTTTGTAATTTCTTTGGTTTTGTTTTATTATATCTTGATGTTTTATAGAATCATTAGTTTCTACTTGTTTAATTCTAAATTTTGAGGAATTATTTTCTTTGGTGAGCTTTTGTACTTCCTTTTCCATTTGGCCAATTTTAATTTTTTTAGGGAGTTATTTTTCTTGGCAAATATTTGAATATCTTTTCCCATGCTATTTACTCTTTTTTATGATTCTCTTGTATTACTCATTTATTTTCCTAATTTTCTCCTATTTCTCTAATTTGCTTTTTTAAATCCCTTTAAGCTCTTCCGGAAACTTTTTTTGGGGTCTGAGACCAAGTTACATTTTTATTTGAAACTCCACATATGGCTATTCTGACCCTATTATTCTCTTCTAAATTTATGCCTTGATTCTTTTTATCATCATAGCACCTTTGTATATTCAAGCTTTCTTTCTTTTTTGCTCATTTATTTGCCTGTTTTGTAACTTGGTGTTTTTTGTAAGTCTGGTCTTATGATCTCTGTGTGATCTTTGTGATCTCTGGTCCTGCAACGTCCCAAGCTTTTTGTGCTAGCACTCTGGATCTTACTGCTGGCTTTCACTGGGCTTTAGGATTTAGCTGCTTGCTTTCTTTGGAAGGTGAGCTGATCTTCTGGGTTGTACTGGAGAGTTGAACCTCCCTGGTACTTTGTATTCCCAGTATCTAGTGACCTCCCCTGAGTGTGGGGTTTAGCTGCTGACCTGATCCAGAGTTAAGGCCCTACTTTTGGGTTGCTATGGAAACAGGGACTTTCTGCTAGCAGGTTCTGGAGGATAATTTTGTTGCTCATCTACCTGAGGAGTGGGACCCTGTTTCTGGGTTGCTATGGAAACAAGATCACTTGGCTGATAGGCCCAGGGGCAGGATCTTGCCATTGGCCAGCCCCTGGGTGGGGTTTACTACTGGTCAGCAATGAGGTCAAGGTCTTGCTGATAGCTTGTGCTGGGGGTCGGGTTGATAGGGTGGGGCTTTACTGTGCTGCACAGACTGCTCCCTTGCCCAAGAGTCTACCAGTTTGCAGGAGGGCAGGGTCTTCTTGATGTATTGGCTCAGGTTTGAAGCCTTGCTGCAGGCTCCCTACTCTTAGGCCTTCCCTCTTGGGCTAGTGAGTTACTTTCCTGCTCTTAAATCAATTCCAAAGCAGTTTCTAGTGGTTTGGAGGAGAATTTGGGAGGGCTTCCTAGAATTCCTGTCTCACTCCACTACTTTGGCAACAGAAGTTGTTCCTTCCAATTCTAAATGTAATCTATATATCAGGGACTTTCACATGAATGTGATGGACTTGAAAGGCAGGAGGAGGGAGGTTCTCACTTCTGACTCATTATCTTCCCCGTGGAAAAATTCTGAGAAATTGAATTTAACTTCACCTAGTATATATTACCACCAAGTTCTCTTGCAAGTACACAGTTCACCAAGCTTAAAAAAAAAAGTCTAGCGGCAAAGTAAAATAAATAGAATTCAAAGTTCATGAAAAATGAGATCTGATAATGAATATCCAGAGACCTGTATGGCCTTAGTCATAGTCACACACTAGCTAAGGGAATGAAGGCTTTGATTCTTCAGTTCTTCAGGAGACATCTTCTATGGATCTGGGTACCTCCCATCAGAAGGAAAAAAACCTCACTTCCAGTTCTGATTCTTGTAGCTCTCTGCAGTTTCTCCTCCCTGTGTGAATATTTCCCATGGATCTGGAAGCTTGGTAATGTGCATGCTCTCATTTCTCTCCAGTTATCTACCAAGTCACTATGAATCTTCCCAAGGAAGGTAGGGTTATTTAAACTATTCATGGCTGCTTCCTACAACATCTAGGATAATGGACATTCAGCCAAAAAATTTGTATGCTCCTTTGGCTATATCATGTGGTAAGACAGGAGAAGGAAGATGGGGGGAAGGAACGAGTTCCCATGACATATTAGTTTGTGATTCTATGATTTGTGATTAATCATAGGATGAAGAGGAGGGAAGAGTGAATTTTTGGAGTTTTGAGGTCTGTGTGACTGAGAACTCAGACCATAGATTTAGAACAGTAAAGAAACTTAGTCTAATCAACACTCTTGCTTTTCAGAAGAAGATACCAGGGTCCAGTGAAATTAAATGAGTTACATACATTGTTGGTGGAGTTGTGAACTGATTTAACTGTTTTGGAGAGCAATTGGAACTATGCCCAAAGGACTATCAAACTGTATGACCTTTGATACATCAGTGTTTCTGCTGGGCTTATATCCCAGAGAAATCTTAAATCTTAAACGAGGAAAAGGGACCCACATGTGCAAAAATGTTTGTACCAGCCCTTATTGTGGTGGCAAGAAACTGGAAAGTGACTGGATGCCCATCAGTTGGGGAATGGCTGAATAAATTATGGTATATGAATGTTATGGAATATTATTATTCTGTAAGAAATGACCAGCAGGATGATTTCAGAGGAGGAGGGAGAAAGAGCTATCCTGTGAGATAAGGAAAAGCTTATAATAGGAGAAGGTATATGAGTTGAGCCTTGAAAGAAAAATAGAACTTGTAAGAAGTGGTGGTTAGGAAGTAGTGAATTCTAGGCATATGGAACTGTCTAGGTAAAGATGTAGAAACAGGAGATAGAATGTTAAGTTTAGAGAACACAAAGTAGACCAGTTAGGCTAGAATACAAAATATGTGAAGGGTTATCATATGAAATAATTAAAAAAGATAGAATATAGCGAGATCATGAAGGAATTTGTATTAGGGAGGTATTAAAGATTCTTGCGCTTTAGGATGGGACATTTGATACATTCTGTTGAGTCTGAGTTTCCTGAGGATTAGGTTAGGCAGCCCTTAAAACTCTCCAGAGACATCCTTTCCTTCCAGATGGCATCTCATTCAAAGACTTCCACCTGCACATAGGTTAGCTCTCTACTGTCGGAAGCCGACTGTACTGTATTTGTCCATAGCCTAATTCTCGTGTCCATAGTCTACTACCTTAAGTCCTGTGAATTTAGTTAAAAGGACTTTAAATTAAAAATTAATAGAAGCAATAAAGTCATTTTAAAAAATTACCATTTTGTATGCATGGCTTGAATGGGAAGGAAATTTCATATATATGTATGCACACACACATACACACATATAATATCTATTCCTTTATATATACACACATAAATATATGAATACATACATAAATATTTACATAGATACAAATATACACATATGTTCTTTATATATGCATACATATTTTATTTTTATGGACTTTACAAGCATCAATATTTCCAACAAGAGTAAGAAGCAAAAGGGAGAGGAAGTTCTTAGTCTGACAAACTACATTGCTAGAGCTGTAACACAGGAAGAACTGTATCTCTTAACAGGCAGAGAAAACTTTGAAAACTTCCTTCTCTATGGTAACAGAAAGTGAGCCAACAAAAGAGAGATTTCCTTGCCAAAGGCTCCTAAAAAATTGCTTTAATTTGTTTGTTTGTTTTGGCTTTTCCTGAGAGCAATGCTGATACCATCTGTCTGGATTTGTGCTGAGCTACAGGAAAACGCTGCCCAGTGCCAACCTCTGGAAGCAACAGAGAACTGTAGGAAGAATTATACATGGCAGCATTTGTTGGGGGGAAGGAGGTTACATCTGTGTGGAGAGGAACCTGTCTATTTAGAACTATAAGTAATTTAGATTTTTGTGTATTTTTAGAAAAGGGTTATTGTAGGAAGGTGACTGTTTTTTAAAAATTATACTTGTTTTTTCAAAATATATGCAAAGATAATTTCAACATTCACCCTTGTAATACCTTGTGTTCCATGTTTTTGTCCCTTCTTTTCCCTCACCCCCCTCTCCTAGACAGAAAGTAATCCAATATATGTTAATTCCTCTATATATACAATGCACAATTCTCCTATACGTAATCCACATTTATCATGCGTAAGAAAAATCAGATCAAAAAGAAAAAAATGAGAAAAAAAACCAAAAAGCAAGCAAACAACAACAAAAAAGGAGAAAATACTATGTTGTGATCCACATTCAGTCCCCATAGTTCTCCTTCTGGATGCAGATGGCTCTCTCCATCACAAATTTTTGGAATTGACCTGAATCATCTCATTGTTTAAGAGAGCCATGTCCATCAGAATTGATCGTCATATAGTCTTATTGTTGCTGAGTATAATGATCTCCTGGTTCTGCTCATTTCACTCAGCATCAGTTCATGCAAGTCTCTCCAGGCCTCTCTGAAATCATCCTGCTGGTCGTTTCTTACAGAACAATAATATTCTATAACATTCATATACCATAATTTATTCAGCTACTCTCCAATTGATGGGCATCCACTCAGTTTCCAGGTTCTTTCCATTACAAAAAGGGCTGCCACAAACATTTTTGCACATGTGGATTCCTTTCCCTCCTTTAAGATCTCTTTGAGATATAAGCCCAGTAGAAACACTGCTGGATCAAAGGGTATGCACAGTTTGATAGCCGTTTGGGCACAGTTCCAAATTGCTCTCCAGAATGGTTGGATCAGTTCACAGCTCAGGGTGGCTTTCTTCTAAGGGTCTTGATGTGGATTCTAATTTTTCTTTCAACTTTAAATAAAACTTTCCTTTTTTAATTTTGTGACCCATATATGTACTTTCAAGGAGAGTTACTATCAGTCAGTGCTTGCAGATTTTCTCAGATTTTCTAGGTGGAAACTCCAAGCCAAAGGGAAAATCTCCCAAAGTGAACCTAAGTTCTTGATCTTGTAAAAGTTCTTGATGAAGAGTTACTCTATCAACATCATTTATATACTTATTTCAGTGCTCCCGTGGATGCATGATTTCGTCACTGTGGTTTTTTCTCAATTGATACCTATCACAATTCCCCCGTGTCTTATTAAGCAGTCAGCATGATTTTCTGTGGCTGAAAAAATTAATTTCTGAGTGGCTCACCTGCCAATGATGAACCAACCACTCTGAACTTTAGCTAGACTGGTATTGAAAAACAGGCACATTCTTGAGGCCAAACTTTTTGGCTTACATCCATTGGCATAACATTCAAGAACCTTGATTCACTTCATAAGAGAAGACTTTCATGGAACTGGAGTAGAAGATGTCATCAGGGAAAAGGTATAAACAAAAAAAGTTGGATTGGTCCCTTGATAAGAGTGAAAGATGGGAGATAGTTCTTTTTTTTGCCACTGGTATTTTCTCCTCCCTTTTTCTTTTGGCTGAGGCAATTGGGGTTAAGTGACTTGCCCAAGGTCACACAGCTAGGAAGTGTTAAGTGTGTGAGACCAGATTTAAGCTCAGGTCCTCCTGACTTCAGGGCTGGTGCTCTATCCCCTGTGCCTTCTAGCTGTCCTTCACTGGTATTCTCTTAATGCCAGATAAAAATAAGTAACATCTATATTGCTTGAACCTCTTATATTGAACTCAACAGGGTCTATAGGCAAAATTCCATAGGATGGGCAAGTATGTGATGGGTTATAGTTTTTATCACTGCAGGGATTTCAAATAAATGAGTTGCCCTATTTGAAATCCTTTGGAATATTTGAATTTTTATGATATTTTTGTCCCATTTAACTTGTATGCATTTGCTTTAGCCTTTGTAATCCTAATACATTAACATTCTAGGGGCCATAAGTTTCAGCATTATTTTCTTCAGAGGTAAGACATAAAAACCCTGGAGGTTTTATGAAAGAAAACTTAGGAATCTGTTTAGTGTCTGCTTGGCCAAAATCCTGTGCTTGTCACTTTTCCAGCAATGTTTTCTCAGTTATCCAGCCACATTCTCAGTATTTTCTTTCTGGAGGAGATTTCACTTCTTCTCCCTCAATTGTCTTCCATCTATATGTACTGGGTTTTTCATCAGTGAGTGTTCACACTTGTAAAGGAAATCACCTTATTTTTGAATACAAGCTGCATTTTGAGAAGAACTTAAATAAAAAAAAATCTCAACTGTATCAGAACATAAATGCAGAGCTGAACAAGGATTTTTTAAACATATATAAATTTTTTTTTCATCTGTGAAGTGGGTGAGGGTTAAATTGAATGAGCTTTGAGGTTCCTTCTAGGTATAAATCTGTAGTGTCCAATTTACAAATAAGACTCAGAGAGATTAAATGATTTATTCCAAATCACATTTTAAGATTCACTCACAATGAATGTTAAAAAGAACAGCAACAAATCCAAACTACCATGCCCAAACCAGATAACCCAGAGCCTTCCCAGGGGCACCAAGAGATACATTGTGGTAACTATTCTCCATGTTTTGGTAGTTATGAGATTAGAAGTGCACTCCAAATCTTTGGTATCCCCTTAAAACTCTTATCCATGAATTTCTGCAAATACTACTTGAATCAATTTATAATGTTATCATATAAGTCTGAAGCAGCAGGTTATTGATCTGAGTGGTATGTAGGGAGCCGAAGAATCCAGCTTTGCCTCAGGCTTATGAATACCAAGCTACATCTCTGTGCTGTAATAAGTAGAAAAATCTCCCAGTCTCAATTGCTTATCCCTCACAAAATTGCATTTTTAAAAAAGGCATATTGTGTTTTCCTTTAAAGTAGTTGATGTTTGGCAATCCAATTACTCTCAAATGGTTCCTTTTGGTATAATCTCTTAAATTAGATGTTGCCTTCTCTCCTCCCTATTGCCTTCCTAAGCATCTTCCTCATGGTTTCTATGTGCACACCTGTAGCCTTCAGTTTATTACTTACATAATTCATTCTCTTCTAGCCTCTAATTAATGCACAAGAGGCTATTGCTCATATACCTCTCTAGCTCAGCAAGGGGATGAACCATCTGATCTCTTTATGAATCACCTTATCCCAGAATTCTCCCCTCTGTTCTAGACTTTACCCAGTGAAGAAAATGCTATCAGCCATTGGAGCAGCAAGTACTTTGTCAACCCAGATCTCAATGGCAGGGGAATGTCTCTATTCCCTCTTTATTATACATACTTTCCTGGCAGGAATTGGTTGGCAGTCTTGCAGTTTCTCCAACTTTCCCCACTTGAGATATAGAGTCAAAATTAGCTATTTTTGCAAATCAACTTTTTCACATGAATTAAGTTGGAGTTTTTCAAAGAGACCCCACAACATGATAAGGCGGCAGTACTGAGAAAGAGGGAATAAGGAAGAGCATGGTCAAAAAAGAGTTTGCCTAGAATGTCCAGATGAAGTGTGCCATCCAGTTTCTTCCATTTAAAAAAAAGTATATGTACATGTATACACATATCTATGCATGTGTATTACTGAATTTTTTTTTACACTTCTTACTTAGTTTTCTCCCCCTGTATTTATTCCCAAATTTTCTCTCTAGTAACCATTCTACATAATAACTTTTAAAAAAATAAAAAGGGAAAAACAAAATCAGCAGAACTGGTCATCACATTGAAAAATATTCAAGGATTTAGAGCATCCTTTTATAGTTTTGTTAACAGTTTTCCTGGTGTCATGGAAAGAGTTCGGGATATGTTTTCAGATGACCCAAGTTCAAGTACCAGTTCTGCCAATTCCTAGCTCCATGACTTTGGGCAAATCTCTTAAATTCTATGGAAGACTATTTTAATAAATTATTCTTGCTAGCTGGGTGCTAAGCTCAGTGATTTCTTCTGTTGAAAGGCAGGAAGAACTAATGGTATCTTACACATTTTGGGGTTCTGAAACAAAACTCCTCTCACTCTGCCTAGATATATTCTTCTTGTTTTGTTTTTCTGAGTCCATTTTGGCATTAGATGCTCTGTCTTCATGGAATAGCAAGTAATCCAGGTAGTTTTTGATTTACAGACCTAATTGTCTAAAGCACCATCCTCAATTCACATCCTCAACAGCTGGGAGCCTCCCTTACTTCTGCTCTCCGAAAACATATAGAGTTTCTAAAGAATCTTTGTAGAAACAGGAAAGAAACTATGGAAAAGAGTAGTAATTTAGGGGAGCTAGGGCACCAGAAACAGCTATGAGGTGCAGTGTATAGAGCACTGGGCCTGGAGTCAAGAAGACCTGAATTCAAACATAGTAACTATGTGACCCTGAGCAATCACTTTACCCTATTTCCCTCAGTTTCCTCATCTGTAAAATGAACGGGAAGCAGGAAAAGGCAAACCATTCCAATATCTTTGCAAAAAAAAAAAAGAGTCAGGAGACATGACTGAATAAGGGGAGCTGACTTACTAGGATCAGGTAGGCAAGGGGGCTTGCCTTACTAGGATCTTACCCCCATTGTCAACTCTGCCCCATCTGTATCTTCCTGACTAAAACTGCTTTGTTTTACATTTGACTTTGTTGAGAATCATCATCTTTTCAAAAATGCAGATTCCTCTAGGAGGGCTAAGGGCTACATGCACATAATAATATGGATTAGTTTAATCATGTTACATTGTTTGAATTAGATTAATCATATTGTTCAATCAGCTGAGATTATCTTCAGTAATGAAAAAAGAGTTTGGATTACAAGAAGGGGAAGTCGGCAATTTTGGCTCAGTTAAGTGTATTAGGGGGAAGAAAGGAGAGGACAGATGTGGACACGATATAATAATGGATAGGTTGTTGTTATTTTTGTTATTGTTGTTTGTTCATTTTTCCTCCATTCTCGAAGAGGACCAAGATATCAGGGAGAGGACAGCATGACTTGCAAGTGAATTGGATTTAAGTGAGGGAGGGCTGTGTGAGGTCATCTGTCTCACTTTCTTCCCCTGGACAATCATGTAGATCAAACTGTACCTGTGGTTCAAAGGACAGAAGCCTCAGAAAGTTCAGATTGCTTTTTAGTCATTTCAGTAAAGTCCAACTCTTTGGAACCCCACTTGAGGTTTTCTTGGCAAAGATACTGTTTTGCCATTTTCTTCTCCAGCTCATTTTACAGATGAGGAAACTGGGGCAAACTGGGTTAAGTGACTTGCCCAGAGTCACACAGCTGGTAAGTATCTAAGACAATATTGGAATTAAGGGCTTTTTGACTCCAGTGTGCTCTATACCTTGAGCTTTCTTGCTGCCCAGGGAAGCCCAGATTCCCTGGGTCATCCATATAAAGTAAGGCCTATAAAAGTAGCAGAAAACTAATTTTTTTTCATACTTATGGGGAATTTGACTACCAACTAGCCACTAATTCCAATTCCCCTTCATTCTTTTTTTATTAAAACTTTTTATTTGTATAACATATGTATGGGTAGTTCCCCAGCATTGATCTTTACAAAGCTTTCCATTACAACTTTTACCCCCAGTCCCCTCCCCTCCCCTAGATGGCAGGAAGTCCACTACATGTTAATAATGTTGAAATACTTGACAAGTTGTGCAAGAAAAATCCTATCTACAAGAAAAAAAGAAAATCAGAGAAAGGCAACACAATTCAAGCAAACCTCAATAGAGAGCATGAAAATGTTATGTTGTGGTCCATATTTCAAATCCCTCTCTCTGAGTGTATATGGTTTTCTTCAGTGAACAATTGGAACTGGTTTGAGACAATTCTTTGTCGCAGAGAGCCATGCCCATCAGATTTGATCATGGTGTAATATTGTTGTTACTGTGTATGATGATCTCCTGGTTCTGCTCATTTCACTCAGCATCAGTTCATGCAAGTCTCTCCAGGCCTCTCTGAAATTGTCCTGCTGGTCATTTCTTACAGAGCAATAATATTCCATAACATTCATATACTCCTTCATTCTTACCACTATTCTCTCTGCCCCAACCCCTTACAAATCAATATTAGTCCCCAAATCTTGACCTGCACATTAGGTCCAGGCTCACTGCTTCTTGTCCCCAACATCTGATCCTGTTTGATCTAGATCTAAATAAGAATTCTATTAAAAACAAACACTAGACTTGATTGGTGATGATACCTTCCTCCACCAAGCACTTCATTGGGACCTAAAGGGTCTCTATCTTTCTCACATTTTGAATATTTCCTCTAAATAAAGCTTGCTGAGTTTACTTTCTAATGGCTCGTATCTTGTGCTATGTTTTTGTCTTTTGATGCTCCACCCTATTTTTTCTTTTTAATCCAGAGCTTCACTCAAACTCATTAATATAAAGGGTAACAATTATTCTAAATCTGATTCTGATCAACAATATGGGACTGATTGTGGGAACTGAAAGGTTGGGAAAGTTGGGGATAAGTAAGCACTCCATCCTATTCTTATGATATATAAGGGGAAACTGAGTATATTCAAAAGCTTGCCCTAGATTTTGGGAAAGTTGTTTTAAATGAATTCAGAGGAAGAATGATAGTATGCTATAACCTAAAATAGAGAGAGTTGACTCAGGAGAAAATGGGAATTCTCAACAAAGAAATTCGGATTACCCATAGCCAAATACTTCTATTGAGGAAGAAAAATGGGAATTTCCTAAAGAGACTGATTTGAATGCATATGAACTTTTCCTGTATACTAGGAGACCATATTTATTTCCCAGGAAATCCTTAAAAATTCTCTCCAGTGGATTTACTACATATGATAAGATTCATGTTGAAGAAAGCTCAGTCTTCTCAGAATTTCACTCTAAATCACAATGTAGGCATCAAAAGATTACAGTGAACAAATATCTCAATTTTCAAGAAAGGGGAAATATATATTCTATGTCTTGAGTAGATGAATTGGTATTGAATACTAAGCAAGATTTAATAATCTGCTAATAAATGCATTATCATGAAAGGGGATAGTGAAATATGTTTTCACTAAAAACAAGCCATACTAATAAATATCAGGGCAAATAAAATGTCAATATTAGTTCCTAATGATTGCAGTTAAAGCACATTTTACTCCTTTCTGTTAAGAAATGGTCATTCTTGGTATAGTACCTAAATACTCAGGAAAAAAAAAAGTTAAATGAATTACAAGGAGAAATGGCTAGTAAATCTATAATAGTAGGGAAACTTAATGTATCTCTTTCAAATCTAGATAAAACCTAACTAAAAACAAGAAAAGAATTAAAGATCTGAATAAGATTTTAAGAAATTTAGATATGATAGACCTCTGGAGATGATTGAATGGGAAAAGAAAGGTTATACATATTTCTCAGCTGAACATTGGTACTGTATGAAGCCTGACCATACAAGCATACCACAGAAATATTATATGCATTCAGTTCCAGATCACCACAATAAAGCGAACATTGCAATAAAGTGAATCACATAATTTATTTTAAAATACTTTATTGCTTAAATTGGGAAATCATCTTTACATTTAAGGGTTCTGATAAAGGCCTCATTTCTAAAATATATAGAGAATTGTCTCATATTTA
>JAJPUD010001229.1:0-11275 GCA_023553655.1 Myrmecobius fasciatus
AAAAAGTAAAAATAGCATGTTTCAGTCTGTATTCAAACAATATCAATTTCTTCTCTGGAATTGGATAGCATGCTTCATCATTAGTCCTTTGGGATTGAATTGGATCACTGTAATGTTGAGAATAGCTAAGTCATTCACAGTTTTTCATCAAACAATATTGCTATTAATGCATAAAAAGTTCTCCTGGCTATGTTCATTTCCCTCACTTTGCATTAGTTCATGTAAGCCTTTCCAGGTTTTTCTGAAGTTATTTTGCTTGCCATTTCTTATAATACAATAATATCCCATTACAATCATATACCACAGCTTGTTTAGCCATTCCCAATTGATAGGATGCTCCTTTATTTCTTAAGTGAGTTAGAGAAATTCTCCCAAGGTCACATAGTAAAAGATTCAGGATTCAAACTTGGGCTGTCTGATTCAAAATCACATTCTTTCCATTAAAACACAAATTGATTAAAATAGTTGCATTATGATCATAGATTTAAAAATTACATATCATACATTCCTACCCCTTCACCTTATAATAGATCAGAAAACTAAGACTCATTAGGACATTTGAAGTGAAGGTTACTATCCATTTAGAGATGTCTACACTGAAGGTAATGAGTGTTCTGCTCTTTCCCACTTAGTTATTCAACATCTGTATATACCATGTAACTATTTCTACAGTCTTATTGGTACAGAAATCCTAAAACTCTATGCACTTTACAGCTAGAAGAGGCTTTAGAAGTCATTGATACAACTGAGATGAAAAAAGAAACACAAGTTTTCTTCCACATATTTTGGCACTTATTATTATTTTATAGTGGTTCTAATCTCTTCAGATTTTTTGTCCTATTTTTTCCAAATACAAATGTAATCTACTTCAGGACAGAAAAGTATAAAATAGATTTGTTTCTTTTGGTTTCCTTCAAAACACAGAGCATAAGACTAGGCATATAGGAGAATCTCAAATATTTCAAGATTATGTGAGAAAAAAATGTTAGAATTATGAGGATCTTTCTTTTGCCTCTCACATTTCTTATAATGTTTTGTTTTGTTTGAGGCAAAAGTCTTCATTTTTTGCCTTTCTTTGAAATTCTAGAATCAGAGTGAATCCCTCTAGAATCACTACCTCATGCAGTCTTGTTTCCCCTATAGTGAGAAAGCAATGGAACAGATCAAAAATATGTGATCTGTGAATCTGTGGGATAAGAATGAGCTTGACTTGTTCCTATCTTCCAACTGTGCTTTTAGGAGAACCTGTGCAGCAAAAAGGCCAAAAAGCTCCCAGTTAAAATGTAAAACTTTTGGAATAGGCACTCAAAAAATTATTTATAGCAGTCCTTTTTTTGTGGTAGCAAAGAATTAGAAAATGAAATTATGCCCAGTGATTGGTGAATAGCTGACCAAGTTTTGGTATTTTATTGTGATGGAATACTTTTGTGCTACAAAAAGTAATGAGCACGATGCTTTCAGAAAAACCTGAAAAGATTTACATGAACTGATGCAAAGTAAAGTAAACAGAACCAGGAGAACAGTGTATACAATACTATAAAACATTGTACAGTATTGAACAGTAATAATGTATGATGGTGAACTATGAATGATTTAGCCATTCTCAGCAATATGAAGATACAAGACAATTCAGAAGGACTTATGATGAAAAATGCTATCCACCTCCAGAGAAAGATAGAAAGAGCCTGAAGGCATATCAAAGCATACTATTTTTTATTTTACTGTGTGTGTGTGTGTCTGTGTGACCACATGTTTTGACTTGTGTTTTCTTATACAGCATGACTAATGTGGAAATATGTTTTTTATGACTACACATATATAATCTATATCAAACTGCCATAAGAAGAGGGAGAGAAATTGGAATTCAATTTTTTAAAATAAATGTTAAAATTATTTTTACATGTAATTGGAAAAAAAAATAAAATCTTTTTAAAAAGAAATAGGTATTTAAGAGAAAGACATGGATAAGAGAGGAAGGAAAATGAGATATGATCTACCAACTCTCTAGAAGGCAGTTAAAATTATAAAGCCAATAATTTCCAAGCTTTATTATGGAAAGCCACTGTGGCATAGTAAAAATAAACTTAGGAGTTAGGATACTAAGGATACCAGCCTAGACCAAGTTTAAACTACTTTTGTAAAAGTAGACAAGTTGCTTTCCCTCTCAAGGCTTCTATTTTGTTATAGAATGTAATGTAATATAGATGTATTAAGTGTAAAATGAGGGATTGGAACTTATTAGCGACTAGTCTCTAAAGTCCCTTTTCTGTCCCAAGAATCTGCAATTCTAAATATGCCATCTCAAATCCATAATCAATTTGCACTAAGCCTGGCTTTCTGGGGTGGACTCTGAAATGCTCAATGTAGCTTTATAACTAAGAAAAAACAAATTAATGGTAATTAAACTATAATTAAATTCAGGGATGATAAAACATTGAATCCATTATTCTGAGCATAGCCAAAATTCCCACAACTGTACTTAAATGCATTAAGCATGCCATGAAAGTTTTGAATCAATGGAAGTTCTAGGCATTGAGAATTCTATACAAAGGCTCACTTTCCATGTTACTGATACAAAATTCAAAATGTTTTTTCATAAAAACACAAACACTCACCCCAAATAGTAGCACACAACACAAACTGAAAACTAAAATATCTGTTCAAAGGAAGAAAATAGCTAAACATATCGGATAAAGCCAGAGAAGCCTGATCTGGGGATTTCTCTGGGTTTGTTCCCAACATGTCAACTTAGCTAAAGAAGAAAAAAGATGACAAAAAAACTAGCATATACTTTAAACAATAAACAATAAACTAATTTTACAATTATTAATATAATCCAAATGACTGTAAATAATTGAACCATCTATAAGGAAGATCTTATATAAACACTTTGTCTTGGTGTGAAGGTAATCATAGAATGCTAGCTGAGTAAAATTACAAAGGCAGAGACTGTTCAAGAACATGCTCCTTATAAAACTTATAAAAACTGTTGTTTGTCTTAAGAAGACTGACCTAGCTAAGCTTGGGGAATGGTGTCATAGGATCATTGTTTTAAATTTGAAAGAGCCCTTAGAGATCATCTTATTCAAATCCCTTATTTTGCAAAAAAGGAAACTAAGGCCCAAATAGATTAAATAATTACCCAGGCCTTACATTTAGAGCTGGAAGGACAGATGAGTGCAGGACCTCATTTTACAGATGAGAAAATTAGGCTCATTAAGCTTAACTGACTCGAATGTTGGAGGGGATGTGGGAAAACTAGGACACAAATAACATTGGTGGAGGAACTAAGAACTGATCCAACCATTCTGGAGAGTAATTTGGAACTATGCCCAAAGGGCAATCAAACTGTCCATACCCTTTGATCTAGCAATACACCACTACTAAGTCTGTATCCTAAAGAGATAATAAAAAAGGAAAAAGGACTCACAATGTACGAAAATATTTTATAGTGGCAAAGAATTGGAAATTGAGGGGTGCCCTTCAATTAGCCAAAGTTGTGATATGATTGTGATGATATACTATTGTGCTGTAAGAAATGATGAGCAGGCATATTTCAGAAAAACCTGAAAAGACACATATGAACTGATACTGAGTGAAGTGGGAAGAACCAGGAGAATATTGTACACAGTAACAACATCTTGTGATGATCAATTTTGGCAGACTTGGCTCTCCTCAGCAATACAATGATAAAAGGTAATTGTAAAAGACCTCTTCTGGAAAATTCTATCTACATCTAGAGAAAGAACTAAGGAATCTGAATGTAGATGGAAGCATATTATTTTCGCTTTTTTGTTGTTTTTCCTTTTTGTAGTTTTTCCCCTTTATATTGATTCTTTTTTCACAACATGATTATTGTGGAAATATGCTTAATATGATTATACATATATAGCCTATATCTGATTGTTTTCTATCTTGGGGACAAGGGAGGTAAAGAAAGAAGGGAGGGGAAAAAATGGAACTCAAAATCTTATAATAGTGAATGTTGAAAACTATCTTTAATATATAATTGCAAAAAATAAAATACTATTTTTAAAAAGGTTAACTGATTGTTCAGCATCATATAACCAGTGAATATCCAAGTCCAGTATTCTGTACACAAAGTAAGTGTGTGAAAGGCAAAATTTAAATTTAGTCTCTATAACCCCAAATCCAGATTTGTAACATTTTGTTAAATGGTTGATCACAAGGTAATTTTTTTTTCAAACAGTGAAAGATGAAGACTATTTAGTAAAGGGAGTTGTGATTTAAGTCAATAGCAGGCAGGGAGGGAAACCTAATCATTCAAAAAACCCACTTTAAATTCTTGGGGTAAGGGGTAGCTAGGTGGCACAGTGGATAGAGCACCAGCCCTAAAGTCAGGAGGATCTGAATTCAAATCTAACCTCAGACAATTAATACTTCTTAGCTGTGTGACCATAGGCAAGTCACTTAACCCCAATTGCCTTAGCAAAAATAAATAAATAAAATCTTGGGGTAATTATAAGACACAAATTTTCTGGACATTATTAACCATACTACGTAAATTTAAACCCTTCCATGTCCTATTATATCAAATAGAAACAACACATTTTTTACATACACGGTTCAAAGATTTTTTAACAGAAAACATTTCTTACCACCCCTCAAAAAGTTTATGTAGCAAGAAAAATGATACAAAAAAAAACAAGAAAATATTTTCATTGCATTAGATATGAAATAATTTCAATTTATATAATACAAACCACAAACTTTGGCTGTCAATTATGTCCATATCATCTCATTGAAAGATAAGAAAAGAATAAATAATGCTACCACAGAGTTATTACTGGCTTAACATAGTAATAATATTGTTACTCTCTAGCAATTATAGACATTTAGTCTCACTCTTTGGGTTTCTATGTGCCATTATGGAGATAAAATTAGAACTGTGGTACAATAAACCAATTATTATGCCCTCTCTTGGAATAGAGAATTCGTACTTTACAATTCCTCTACTGTAATAAAAATGATCATTTTTCTCATATTCCTTGAAAATGACAAAAATAGGAAAATCACCATTATGAACATTTTCTACCACAACTGTTCTCTTTCTAAACCAAATACTTATAAAATGAATTGCATTATCCCATTAGCTTCCATTATAAATTCAAACTTATGTTCCCACAGGGAAAAAAAAAGCAGGCCAGCTCTAACACATGGCTGGAATATATCAGGATTATCTTAAGGTCTCTACTGGGACTTATAATTCACAAACAATTCAACTTTGCTTTATATCACTTTCTTCATTCTAGATATCACTATTGACTAGGTACCACAAAAGCAGAGATAAGTTTTTTCCCCCCACGTCTAGGGATCTCTATCCATTCTTACATGTTCCAAAATTTAGGTGACCTCTTCTTCTTTTTATCATACTTAAATATATAATGGACATGTACTTCATCAGTAAAAACTGATATATTCCATAATGAAAATTTTTAATATTCTGATTTTACATGGCATAAGACAAATTAAAATTACTTGTCTGCACTTTCTTTCTTAAAATCCCACAGTTCATACAGAATGAAACCTACTTGCACTAAAGTCATAGTTTATTATTTCCTCCATTTTAAATGAACATACTTTTCACTAAAGATTAATTATAAAAAAAACAATTAAAGTTTGGTTTACATGGCATAAGACAAATTAAAATTACTTGTCTGCTCTTCCCTTCCTAAAATCCCACAGTTCATACAGAATGAAGCCTACTTATACTAAATGACATAGTTTATTATTTCCTTCATTTTAAATGAACATATTTTTCATTAAAGATTAATTATAAAAAATAATAAAAGCTTCAACCAAGCTTTAAAGTTCCTTATGGAATTACCACTTTCTAATACAAAGCCAGACCCTGAATGGGAATGAAATGACCAAAAAAAAAAATACAATTAAAGCTGATTTTATGTAGCCCTTTAAAGTTTGCAAAACACTTACATAGTCTCATTTGGGTTTTACAACAATGTAATTACTAATTAGAGTTATTATTATTCCTTCTTTACAAATGAGTAAACCAAGACTGTGCTTAAGTTTGTGGTAAGTTACTCAGCCAGTATATAACAGAGGTTAGATTTGAACTCAAGACTTCTTGAATCCAAATAATATCTTCTATCTTATGTAACTGATCATATTATGCCTTCCATAATTTGCAGCTTGATCTATTCATCAACAAAACAGATAACAATTCTTATAAATTATTTTTTATTTTTAAAAAGCTAGGGGAAAATGAATGGGAATAGTCTAATATGGATGAAAATAGTTAACTATATAACTCATCTCCTTTATAAATCTATGAGACTTCTCAGGATAATATCTCATGCAGGATATAAAACTGGCCTATATTATATCTTGTGTTAAGTTATTTTGTACATACGATTTTATTTGAGAGTAAAGAGAGAAAAAACTAAACAAAACAACCAAATCTCCTTCTTGGCCTTTCTCTAAAATTATTCTCTATTCTAAATAAACAACAAAATTCACTTTATAAATCCAAACACATGAGTTATCAATTCCAAAACTGATTGCTAATCATCACACAACTTAATTAATATTTCTCAACAAGAGAGAAAACCTGAGTAACTGAGAGACAGATTCTAGATAGCTGATAGCAGCCAAAACATCCTGAGTCTTGGCTAGCTGACAGGAAATTTGTACTGAGGGGATCTTAGAAAAAGTATGTTTCATTTTGATCACTTTCTAGGAAAAGGGCACAAAATCAAACCAACATACATCCTTCTCCCTGATCATTACCCTAAAAAATATGTAGGTAAATAAAAATAATCTTCTGGGGCACACAGAATACTTACTTTATGCTAGAAGCTATGGGAAGATTAATACAAGTTCAGATATTACATGAAAATCATGGGTATCTTATCCAATGTTAAACAGATAATGTCATTTTTACTGATACTAAACTTCTGTTATCTAGCAACAAGTTATATAGTAACTTGGCAATCTGTCCCTAGTATACCTGTGTTTTTGATATAGGAAACAATCAACATCTCTTGGGTCCATATACTACATATGGATATTTGCTGTCAAATATCTCAAGATTGAATGGACTTTGTAGACTAAAACTCTTAGTTACTTTTGACTGATTGTTTCAAACCAACAGCTTGGGAAACTTTTGCACATATTATATATGATCTAGCTCAGTATTTAGGAAAGGGAGATAAAGAGAAGAGTATACTATTGACAGATGAGAAATGAGAGAAGTCACTTTA
This sequence comes from Myrmecobius fasciatus, assembly GCA_023553655.1. NCBI lineage: Eukaryota > Metazoa > Chordata > Mammalia > Dasyuromorphia > Myrmecobiidae > Myrmecobius > Myrmecobius fasciatus. Next base: position 7,242 of record JAJPUD010001229.1, read on the forward strand.
TTTCCTGAACTTGTCTTTCAACTAAATCTAATTTTAATTCTATAAAATGCTAAGAATGGTGGTAGGATGGATTGAAGAAATGAACTAAACAATAAACAATAAGCATTTTATGTATGTTATGTGGCAGGACTTATGCTGGGCACTTATACAACAAAAATTTAAATACTCCTGGCCCCAAGAAGCTTCTATTTTATTAAAGGAGACAACATGCACACATACAAAACAAATGTAAGGTAATTTAAGAGTAAAAGGGAATTTTCTCCATTAGCATATGGAGGGAATTGAGAAAGAACTTTTATAGAATTCTTTTGCAGCTGAGCTTTGAAGGAAACTAGGCTTTGACAAAGAAATGACTTTAATAAGATGAAATTAAGTTTAAATAAGTGTAACTCTTATATTTGGGTACAAAAAATCAATTGGCATGGATAGACAACAGTTCTGAAAAGAATCTAGGAAAGACAAACTTTTTATCCTTTCTCAACCTCTCAAAGCTTCCTCTTGATAACTTACTCTGATGAGAACCTTGCTTTATATTTCCCTGAAAATATTAAGACTGTTAGCCAAGACCCCCCTCCTCCCTTTCTCCTAATGTCACATCATTCCAGTGCCTTCTGCCATCATCTCCTTTTTCACTCCTCTGACCATAAGAGGAGTCTTGTCTCTTACTATGGCAAATCCCTTTACCTAAACAAATAATTCCATTACATCCTGTCTTTTCCAGCAGACTATCCCCTCTATCATCCCCATTTCTCACTATTTTCAATCTTTCCCTCTCTACAATAACCTCCCTCCTGCCAAAAAAAAAAAAACCAAAAACATATTTGTGTCCATTGTTGTCAAAAAACTCTTACTTCATTTCTCCATCCATGATAACTATTTTACCAAAATCTTCCCTCTTAGCCATTCCCCAATTGATAAATGGCCAAAGGATATGAACAGACAATTTTCAGATGAAGAAATTATAACAATTTCTACTCATATGAAAAAATGCTCTAAATCACTATTGATTAGAAAAATGCAAATTAAAACAACTCTGAAATACTACTTCACACCTCTCAGATTGGCTAAGATGAAATGAAAAGATAATGATGAATGTTGGAGGGGATGTGGATACACACATTGTTGGTGGAGTTGTGAACTGATTCAACCATCCTAGAGAACAATTTGGAACTTTGCCCAAGGGGCTATCAAACTGTGCATACTCTTTGATCCAGCAGTGTCTCTACTGGGTCTGTATCCCAAAGAAATCATAATAAAGGGAAAGGACACATATGTGCAAAAATATTTGTAGCAGCTCTTTTTGTAGTGGCAAGGAATTGAAAACAGAGTGGATGCCCATCAGTTGGGGAATGGGCAGAATAAGTTATGGTATATGAATGTAAAGGAATATTTTTGTTCTACATGTAATGATGAGCAGGCTGATTTCAGAAAAATCTGGAAAGACTTACATGAACTGATATTAAGTGAAGTGACTAGAACCAAGAGAATATTATACACAGCAATAAGATTATATGATGATCAGTCATGATGGATGTGGTTCTTTTCAACAATGAAGTGATTCAAAGCAATTCCAATAGACTTGTGATGGAAAGAGCCATTCACATCCAGAAAGAGAACTATGGAGACCAAATGTGGATCAAAGTTTAGTATTTTTTCATATTTGTTGTTGTTGTTTCCCCTTTTGATCTGATTTTTTTCACATAATATGACAAATGTGGAAATATGTTTAGAGAAATTGCACATGTTTAACCTATACTTAATTGGTCGCTGTCCTTTCCTCTCTTTCTATTATTACTCTGAATTCTGGCTTCCAATCTTATCTTTCAATTAAAACACTTCTCTACAGTCACCAATAATTTCTTGGATTTCTACATCTAATGGCTTCCTCAGTCCTTTTTTTGAACACTCTGTGTGTAGCAGCTGATACTGTTACTCTCTTCTCCTTTCTAGCATTCCTAACCCTAAGCTACTATGGTTCTCCTATCTATCTGATCACTCCTTAGTCTTCTTTCTTGGATCTTCATCCAAGTCATGTCTGCTCCCAATAGATATCCCCTAGGACCCTTTTTTGGGCCTTCTTTTCTCTTCCATCTATATTATTTCACTTGGTAATCTCCTCAGCTCCCATGGATTCAATTATAATCTCTATGCTGATGATTTTCAGATCTATTTATCTGACCTTAATCTCTCTCCTAGTGTCCAGAATAGCATCTTCACCTTTCTCTTGGCCATCTTGAACCAGATGACCTATAGATATTTTAAACTCAACAAGTCCAAACTGAAATCATTATTTTCTCCCTTGAACCTCATAGCTTAAAAAATCTCATCATTTCTAAATTTCCATAGTCCTGTCAAGAATACTACCATCTTCCCAGTCACCTAAGATCATAATCTAGCATTAATCTTGACTCCTCACTCTTTCTCACTTCCCTTAGCCCCTTACCTAATCTCTTGCTAAAGCCTGTTGATTTTACTTTTATAAAATCTGTTGCATATGCCTCCATCTTTCCTCTGAAACTACTACCACCCTGGTGCAGGCCTTTATCACCTCATACCTGGGCCAATGCAGTAGTCTTCTGGCTCCTCTCCCTTTCCTCTCTTCCCCACTTCAGTCCAATTGCCATTCAGCTGCCAAATTAATGTCACACACAACCCTCCACAATAAAATCCAATAGTTCCCTATTTATTACCCAGGATGATATATAAAATCACCTGCTATTTGGCATTTAAAGCACTTTGCAATCTAGGTTCCTCCTACCTTGACAGTTTTATACTTTATAAACCTTTGGATTCTCTGTAATCCAATATCAATGGCTTCCTGTGCATTTTCACTGACTGGTCACAATGTTTGGAGCTCTTTCCCTTCTCCATCTTTCTCTATCTTCCTCCAAATCCTAGATAAAAATCTCACCTGCTATGAGAAGTCTTTCTTGATTCTTAATATTAGCACCTTTCTCCTTTTACTTCCAATTCACCCTATGTGTAGCTTCACTGTATATAGGTGCTTGCATCAGGGTTCTCCCATTAGAATGTGTGTTCATAGAGAACAGGGACTATCTTTTGCCTTTCTTTATATTCCAAGTGCCTGGGATGTAGATGGCACTTAATAAATGATTACTGACTGACTTTAGATTAGACTTGTTTCATTTGGTCCCAGAGAGCAGAGCCAGGAATAATGAGTGGAAATTACAAAAAAGCAAATTTTGGCTTGGTATTAGGAAAAATTTCCTAACAATGAGAACTGTCCTGAAGTGGCAGTAATGTTCACCAAGAGACTGTGGTTTCTTCTTCCTTAGAGGCCTTTGAGCAAAAGCTGCACAATCACTCATTGGGCCATGTTACATTAGGAATTCTTTCATGTTTGGGTTGGACTAGACAAGGTCGCTTCCAATTGTCAAAATGTTTAATTCTGTGATTCTTCATTCTAAAAGGCAAAGGTGAAAAGGAGTACATCTCAAGAGTAGAAGACAACAAATACAAAGGCTCTAAAAGGAGAGATGGAAGTCTTTTTAAAAGCAAGCAAGAAAACCAGTTTGCATCAATTATAAAATAAATAACAAGGAGTGAAACACAATAAAGCTAGATAAGTATATTCAAGTTAAATAGGGAATCACTGGATTTTATTAAGCCTGAGATTGACATAGTCAGATGTGTTTTAGAAGTATCACTGTGGCAGCTAAATGGAAAAAGGATTAGAATAAGGAAGAGATTTTTACAATGAAGCTAAGTAGTAAGTAGGAAGATATAACAAGAACTCAGGGCAGAATTAAGGGCCTTAAGGGTTGTGGATATATAAACAAAGTGGGCACTTAAGTAGAGAGAAGGGGAAGGATACAAGACTTGTTGTAGGGACAGATTCAATAATACTTGGCAGTCTTGGCAATAAAAACTATACTTGTTCCAAGATTCCACTGTCTCTCAAAAGATATAGTAATAGGATCCACAGTGGAACAGCTTATTAAAGTTAATGTTACACACATAACTCTATCTATCTATCTATCTATCTATCTATCTATCTATCTATCTATCTATCT
>JAJPUD010001229.1:11285-59865 GCA_023553655.1 Myrmecobius fasciatus
TCTATCTATCTATCTATCTATCTATCTATCTATCTATCTATCTATCTCTCTATCTGTATGAGGCATTGGTACAGAGATGATAATTAAACTCATGGGCACTCAAAAAGAATAGGAAGAATAAGAGAAAATACCTAAACAGAACCTTGAGGTACAACTACAGATAGGGGGTCAGATATGAATGACATAAAAAAGGAAGAAGCAATCAGACAGGTAGGAGAGCCGGTAGAAAAAAGAATTTCTCTCTCTCTCTGTCACACACACACACACAAAGATAGAGAGAATAGACAGTATCTCAGAGGTCACATTGGGATGGTTAAGAAAGAAAGAGTTTAAAAAAAAAAGATTGAATTTGGTCACTAGGATTAACTTTAAAGAGAACATTTTCAGTTGAGTGATGAGGATAAATTGCCAGATTGCTAGGGATTTAGAAGAGAGTGCTAGAATAGAAAGTAAACAGCTTTTCTATGAGTTTTTTTGGAATTTTTTGGTTTTTTTAAGAGAAATGATATAGGATGATAAATCAAGAGGATTATGAGGATCGCTAAGGATAGTGGAGATCTGGTATATTTATGGGCAGCAGAGAATTAGCCAATAGACAGAAATGGAAAATCCAAGAAAAAGGGAATGATTGTGGGAGTAATCTTGTGGGACGATAGGAGGGAATGGAATCAAAGAATCAAATAAAAGGGTTGGTCTTGGTTAGGAGAAAGGCTGTCTCTTCATCAAATACTAAAGGAGGAAAGAAGGGCAGGGAATAGGCTGGGGAAATGATGTCAAGGTATCTTGAAATGGATAGTACAGAAGAGGGAGGCTTGGAACAAATGGCTGCTGTTCTCTCAATAAAGAAGTAAGATTTTCTAATGAGGATGAGAGTAAGTAACTTGAGAGTTTTGAGGAGAAAAGGAAAAGTACAGAACAGATGTATGGTGCTAAAGTACAGAAGCAACCAAAGAAGACTAAGGTGGAAAAGCAATGCCATGTGGCATTGAGGGCCCATTTCAAATTAGTTTAAAAATTTATAGTAGACAGTCAGTAAGTTTATGTAGGTCGAACAACATGTGAATAGAAAAAGAGGTTGGTAAAAGCATGGTTGGGGTTTGATTATATAACACAAAACAAAACAACAAAAAAAGAATGGATGGGGTTTAAGGATAGATATCAGTGTAACACTGAAATTGATTAACTATAAAGTCAAGATTGGGAATGAATATAAGTGAAGTTGGAGCATAAGAGATGACCAGGGAAAACCATGGAGTGGAGGGACTGGAGGTCAAGTTGAGGAAGAAGAATGGGTTTAAAAGGAATGAAACATTGGGAGTGATGGAATGATAGGATAAAGAAATTTAATGTTCTTATTTATGACAGCAATAGATGGTGATAGAAAAATGAAAAGTATGATCATCTCAATAATGTGGCTGAGGAGGAGTGAAGGAATAAGTTCTGGGAGTGGAAGAAATTGCAAAACTTGGAGATCACTGTGTTTGAGTGAACATTATGTACATGTTGAAATCTTCTAGCATTAGAGCAGAGAAAGAAAACAATTAGTTAAGTGCTACCATAGTACTGGATATAAATAAAATAATAGCTCACACTTATATAGCACCTTAAAGTTTACAATTACAAAGTAGTTTTCCTATAGCTACTTTCTGAGGCAAGCTATGCAAGAAATTATTATCCCCATTTTATAGGTGTGGAAAATAAGCTTCTGAGAGATTAACTACCATTAGTCTTGTGTCAGAGACAGGATTTGAACTCAGGTTTCAACTCCTGTTCCAATGACCCTCCAAATCCATAACAAAGGATTATTGCTTTTTGCTCACTCCTTCAAGGAGCTTATAAAACATTCGTAAATTATACAGATTAAATGTGATAAAGCAAAAAAGAGATCTACAGAAAATGTTTCAAGAAAATTTTGAGCATGAATCCCTGTGCTGGTCCCACAAAACAAAAATGATCAGAGGATAAATTCTTTCAGGTTTTGTAAATCTTATGCAAAAGATGGTAACATGAACAAGAATTACACAGTCTGAAAAGAGATATATGAATTGCAATCTGCACTACTACAAAGAATATTCATTTCAATGAGATTGCAAATACTCTGAAATAAGGAAATAAGTTGTTGTAAATTGTTGATTGCTGACTGAAGTATATCCTTGCATTATGCTTCCTATATCTATAGAGATGGCCCTGGATCCTTACTACAGGTAACCCTGGACTGGGCAAGTGTTATTTATCTAAGAAGCTGAAAATTTCAATAATTTGCCCAATGTCACATAATTAGTAGTATTTGAGAGACCATCAAAAATAAATTGAAGCAGTCTTAGTAAAGGAATGGAATATGGCTTCTAGCCAGGAGAAACCTTTTTGATTTATGAGACCAGCACAGAGCAATCCCAGACTCAAATCTATGAAACCTTTGAACTTAAACCAACTCTACTGCAATGCATTCTCTGTGAAAGACAGACTGAAACGGTCATGGGGAGGGAGTCCCAAATAAAGAAGGTAAAAATGAAAGACAGCTTTCCAGAGACGGCTTAAGGTTACTAGTAGTACTTGTTTCAAAACAGTAATTTTAAAAAAAAATTTCCACCAAAATGAAAGATAGGAATAGAATTACTGAGGGTACAGAGTATTTTTTAATTCTCAAAGAGCTACACTCCTTAAAGAAAAGCTCTATATTGAAGTATTTCATCCTATCCTGTTTTTACTTATGCATTACTTTTAAAAATCCTTTGTACAATGAAAAGTTAAAATTGAAAATTGAAAATATTTTAATATCTTCACCACATACCATTTTATTAGCCAGTAATACTCAAGAATGCTAGCTAACTAAATTTAGTTTTTTCTTTACTAGACATACTTTATAACTTACCTTCCAACTTAATAACTACATGTCTGAAGACATGAGAAAGAGTTAAGACCTAATTTTCAGATAACTCTCTTAAGAAAAATGTGACTCTCAGAATTCCTCAAAAAGAACTGATTTATAATCTTATCTTGCAGATGCTTAAATACCTTTGAGATTACCAACATGTTAGAGCACATTTTCCAAATTAATAACCTGAGTGCTCACCAGAAAGCTAAGTTACAGGTGCTGATAACCATGAAAAGCTTCTCAGCTAACTAAATATTATTTAATTAAAATGCCTCTGAATTTTCAGAAATAATCTATTGTTCTCATAATTGAGAAAATCTTGTTTATAATTTTACTGAGCTTCTTAAACTGATATATCTTAACTAAACAACCTTTTTTGAAAAAGAAAATCTACTGTAAATAAACAAATAAGATAGAGAAATGTTTTAGAAAAGGTTTCATTCCTTGCTTCTGATGTAGCTTGGGATACTATGATAATTTAATTCAATTCCAATCTTTATTTCTTTAACCATAACCAATGGCAAACTCCCAGTTCTATTAGCTGATAATCATAAATCTAGTTCAAACCAGGCAACTTCACCAATAGTACATTGTGGCATCCAACTGTTACACAGTCTCACATTTGACATATGAATAACAAGCCCAAAAAGAAGATACATAGGAAAATAAAGCAAGCTCAAACTTAAAAGTGAAGAACTCATACCTGCCAAGAAATTCACAAACACCAATATATTCTCAAAAGAAGATTCAATAAATGATATTCATAATCCACGTAGTGTCCTATATTCTCAGTTTCACTTGAGCCATTTTTGCTTACTCACATGTTCACATAGTTAGAGTGAAGAGTGTGGGTGGTGGTAGTTAAGGATCCTCTGATTTATAGCATGGCTAGTTAGAACTATCTCAAGGTCATAAAGGGCAATACCATGGACAAGTTAGGGAAGCATGGAATAGTTTACTTCTCAGACCTGTGGATAAGGGAAGAATTTAATAACCAATCAAGAGAGAGAGAGCATTATTAGATGTAAAGTGGATAATACTGATATTTTAATTAAAAAGGTTTTTCCTGAAAAAATGTATACAGCCAAATTTAGAAGGAAAGCATAAAGTATGTGGAGGGAGAAGGGGAATTTTATAGCAAATAGCTCTGATGAAGGCTTTATTTACCAAATATATAGAGAACTGAATCAAATTTATAAGAATACAATTGATTCCAACTGATAAGTGGTCAAAGCATGTGAACAGTTTTCAGATAAGAAATCAAGCTATCTTTAATCATATGAAAAGGTGCTCCAAATCATTATTGATAAAAAATGCAAATTAAAAAAAATTGTGATGTGTCACCTCTCATACCAATCAGACTGATTAATGTGATAAAGAAAATGATAAATGTTGAAGGGAATGTAGAAAAAAATTGGACATTAGTACACTGTTGGTGGAGTTGTGAACCAATCCAACCATTTTAGAGAGAAATTTGGAAAACTACTCTCCCTAAAAAAACTATAAAACTGTGCATATCCTTGGATCCAGTAATATCACTAATAAATTGTATCCCAAAAAGATGAAAAAAAAGTGAAAAGGACCTATTTGTACAAAAATATTTTTAGCAGATCTTTTTGTGATGGCAAAGAACTGGAATTGAGGAATGTCCATTAATTGAGGAATGGCTGAACAAATTATAGTATATGATTGTAATGGAATATTATAGTACTATAAGAAATGACAAGCAGGATACTTACAGAAAAACCTAGAAAGATGTACATGAACTGATACAAAATGAAGTAAGGAGACTCAGGATAATATTGCACATAGTAATATTAATATTGTAATTATGGGGCAGCTAGGTGGCATAGTGGATAGAGCACCAGCCCTGAAGTAAGAAAAACCTGAGTTCAAATCTAGTCTCAGGTACTTAACACTTCTGTGTGACCCTGGACAAGTCTCTTAACCCCAATTACCTCAGGAAAAAAAATTGTAATTATGATCAACTGTGAATGACTTAATTATTCAAAACAATTCAATGATTCAAGACAATTCCAAAGATTTCATGATGAAAAATGCTACCTACCTCCAGAGAAAGAACTGATAAAGTCTGAAAACATATTGAAGTATAGTATTTTGCACTTTGTTCTTTTTTTGGTTGGTTAGGTCTGCATTTTCTTTCACAACATGACTAATATGGAAATATGTTTTTTTAATGATTGCATATGTATAACCTATATCAAACTTCTTACCATCTCAGGAAAGAGGGAAGGGGAGGAAGGAAACTCAAAATTTTTAAAAATGAATGTTAAAAATTGAAATTGTGATCCTGGGCAAGTCACTTAACCCCAATTGCCTCAGTAAAAATATATATATATATATGTACATATATATATATATATTTGTGTGTGTGTATGTATGTATTATTAAGAATTTTCTGAAGGTAATAGAGATTACATCTGGACACAAGAAGTCCAAATAGCATGATTATAGAACCCTTCTATGCATAGGACTCCACACCTTTGGTCACTACATGTTAGAGTGAAAAGGCAAAAAGAAAAAATAATAAATTAATGCTTGAATCACTGATTGTCACACTTCTCAAGCCAATAACAAACTAAACCACATAATTATTTAACTAATTTAATTTAACTCTCGGGTCTAGATGCAGTCTAATAAATGAAAAATAAATAAGAGAATATCAGGATTAATAGAAAACTAAAAAAAAAAAAAAAGAAGAAGAAGAAGAAGAAGAAGAAGAACTTGCACCAGCTTCCCTGGCAAAGTGAGAGATTATTGCTTGCTTAGTTTCTATGTGATACATATTATACTGAAGGGTTTTAAGGCACAAGATCTTCTCCCATTGAAGAAAGCTATAATTATGACAGCAGAGAAGTGTAATGATACTTTTTATAAGGGCAGTCACAGCAAAGATTAAGATACAAAGGTTTTCTGGTTACAGCAAAGATTAAGATACAAAGGTTTTCTGGTTACTCATCAATTAAACAAGAAATTCAATTAATCAGAACACTTAATTCCTTAGGTATTCTAGTTAATATCAAAGTTTCACTGCATTTGAATTGCATTACTTTCTTACTAATAAATTACCTAATTGAAAAAGAAAGTACGCCTGATCAGGAAACTATCACTTGCATCTTAATATAACCTGAAGACTTCTCTCTGCATCTATGTATTCATAAAATTCAAATATGTCTTGACAAAACAAAATTAGAACCAAAAAGACTATAGAAAGACTGGTGCAGTGGAAAGAACTTTAGCCTAGAAATTAGAAAGCTTGGTTTCTATTCCTAGTTCACTACAAATTACCTTTGTGACATTAGGTAAGTTTTAACCATTCTGGACTCCACCTATAAAATCCCCATCTATAAAATGAAGTAATTGAATTTAGGGTATCTATTTGCATATTTTATGTATTTTGTATTTACTTTTCTAATTATTTCCTCCTAGTTTTGTTATTCTTGTGCAGAGATACTGATTATTTTTATGGATTTATTTTGTATCTTACTATTTTACTAGTAGTACTGGCCTTGATAAGTCTCTATGCTGATTCTGTAGGATTTTCAAAGTAAAATCATGTCACTTAAAAACAGAATAATTGTCTTTTCTTTACCAATGTTAATATCTTTCTCTTTCCTTATTTCTATTGTTAGCATTTACAGAAGGTCAAATAATAGTGAGGAAAGGGGCATTTTTGTTTTATCCCTGTATTTACTTGGAAACCTTTAAGTAAATATCTATGGCAAATAATGCTAGTTTTTCAATTTAAATAACATTTTTTAACATATCAAAAATTAATGCCCTAATGCCTAAGGATTTGTGAACTATTGCTGTTGCTTAAAGCATAAATGGATTTATATTTTATCAAAAGATTTTTCCCCATCAGGGATATCATCATAAATTTTGCTTGTTTTTCTATTTAATATAATTATACCTTTCCTATAATTGAATTCACCTTGCATTCATAGTATAAATTTAACTTGGTCACAGTAAACACATATATTTATACATGAAACACATATGCATATATTTTATGTACACACACACACATATATATACACACCTATTGCTTGCTATAGACTTATTGTTAAGATTTCAATTAAAAGTCTTACATCAATATACAGTGATGATAATTGTTTATAAATCTGGAGAAGAAAATAATGAGCTTCAGTGACCTTACAAAAGTACCATTCATCTTCATGTTAGTTTAAAAAAACTCTTTACAATCAAAATCAATTACTCTGACTTTTGTCTGGAGACCCTTCAGAAATACTGTTACATTGTGGGGAAGAGAAATCTTATTTGAAAACTGCAAATGTAGTTATTATATAAAATAAGAAGTAGGGGTTCACTTAAGCAGTCCATTTCTATCTGATTTGCAAATTTCTCAACTACTTGCTTGCTTGAGCAAATGATACTAAGTTCACAGATATAGACATTCAGTTTCAAAACTGCCCGTTGGGGGGGAAAAAAAAAAGCAAAAAAACTTCAGTCTCTTGGCTCTCAGTTCCAGGATGCCTTTAATTCTACCACATTTTCATCAAAATCCCAAATTCAAAGACAAGACAAAAAAATGATTTTTTCATCGTAAAATTCTTAATTATTCTTTTGGGGTTTATTTTTGAAATATGTCATCTAGAATATTCTGATTTCTATGATGACAAAATGAAAATATGTTATTAAAAACAACTACCAACCAAACCTAAAACTGGTACTTAAAGACCAAATTTTGATTTTCTACAATGCAAACAACAGGTGGAAAATTTCCTCTTAACAAACTGTGATTAGCTAATTTTCCCTGTAACCTACTGCTACGATTTTATTTTACAAAACAAATATAGTTGTTGTGTCCTGAACACAAGAGGGCACAAAATTAGCAACTACCTTCTTGAATGCTACACTATATTTTCTACAGATTTTGCTAGCAATTAAAAATATTGATGTTTTTCTTTTTTTTGATGGGATCATATCTTGAAACTCGCCCCCTATTCTGACTAAGATATGTGAAAGAAGTATACAAATATTTGTATTTAATTGTTCTGCCCAAATTTTTATATATATATTGTCCCAACAGAATTGGAAAACACCAAATACTTGAAAATTTTACTTTTATAAGGCTTTAAAAATAATAGGAGTGAAATAATTATAATAGTTGCTAACTTTTATAAAATATTGTGAGGTTTACAAGGCATTTTACAAATATTTCATTTTATCCTCACAACTACTCTGGAGTATAGGTACTATTATTATTATCTCCATTTTACAGATGAAAAAACTGAGGCTCATAGATGTTAAAAGACTTGTGCTAGATTACACATTTACTAAGAGTCTCAAATAGGACTTCAATTCAGGTCTTCCTCACTCCAGTCTAGCACTTACTCTACTGTGTCTAATCTAAATCTAATCTAGTGTAGTCTAGTCCAATTTAAACAATTGTTTGTTGAATTAAATTGGTCCAGACAGCATCAGTTCTGAATATTACCTCTAAACTTCTAAATGATCACGAAGATATAAAAGATATGCTGCTTCAGTATGACCTATACTATTAGTAATAATTATAATTCTCCTTGCTGAGGTCCCACTATAAATTTTTCTTGTTCTTCAGAACTAATCCACTAGCAGAACGATAATACAGATTCACTCTTATCCTCGTGGAAAAATGAAGAAAGCATTGGCTTCAAAGACACAAGACCTGTCTCCTATTAGATGCATGTCCTTAGAAAAGTCACCTAATTTATATGGGTTTATATAGTAACTAACTTACACAATAGCTAATTTATATAACTTATAAGTTTCCTTTCCATAAAGTGAGAGACTTGGACTAAAAGACCTCTGAAGTCCCTGTGAGATTCTAAGCTCTATAATTCCTCTAGCTGTAATTAAAGTCCTTTTCTTTTTTTCTATCCTTAGAGGAAATGAAATCTGTAGGTAATACTCCTAATAATTTATCTTTCACTTAACTTGAAAACCTGCAGAAGTATCCATGGATAAGTATTTAGGCTACTTTGTAGGTATGATGATAGGACAAAATTTATTATCCTATCATTACAAGATGGAAAAACTGAGGTAAAAAGTCACCAAGAAATGTTCAAAACTTATACAATAAGACTGGAAATAAATCGGTACTTCCTAAATCCCAGTCTGGTGTGACTACTATACAGTATATATTGCACCAGCCTGTTGACCCTTGCGGACTGTGCTAGTTAGTAATGATTTCAGCCAACTGTAGAACTTACGTTAACTTATCTAAATAATAGCTAATCCTGCACAAGGCTGTGCTTCTCTCCTGTGTGACAAAGGAGGGGCCCTGTTGGTTTATCCTATGGTGTCAGTCACCCAAATAATGTATTTACTATTAAGAAACCAATACATACTCACTCGACCTTTTGAAATGTCTTGGAGTATACAGTTGTTTAAATTCCCCCCTCAGTACTTGTAATAAAATTGACTGTTTCAAGTAAAGCTGTGACTGCTTTTGAAGTTTCCCATTGGTACCATCTAGAAGTCTTGGTTTCAGGCTTAGTTGACACCGCTGAAATAGGCAGCAGAGCATGAAAGAATTGTTTTGGTTAAAATTCAAACTATAAATTGCTTCAAAGGTACTACAGAATTCTACTAGCACAATATGTCTGAGAACTGTGTGGGATATGAATTTGAGATATGGAGAAAGGACAGAAGGAGGAAGGAGATGAATATTCTTTATTCTACTCTGCTGAGTTTTGCTTCCAATCCCAGGACAGAATGTATACAGGAACTAGATAAATAACATGGTATAAAGATATAGATAGTGATAGACTAGAGAAAGGGAGAAAGAGGAAAGGAGGGAGGAAGGAAAGGAGAGAGAGACAGACAGACATAGAAAGGGCTGGTTCTCAAATTATTTATCACTGAAAGAAATTAGGCAACAAAGGAAAGTGCTATTTAGAACAAATATGGAGAACTCTGGAAATATGATATTTGGCCTGCATCACAACTATATCTAAGTAATATACCTTTTGCATGTATCTTACCTATTCTTCTCTAAATAATTCTAGGTAACATCCTACCCACTGAAGGTATATCTATATTTACTCTGTCATTATCCCAGTATTTTTATATAAATGGCAATAGGTATTTTCTCAATATAAAATTATCTTTCCTAAACCACATCTAATTATACATTTGTATGCATTCAATATGTATGTAGCAATAGCTATTTATGTACAAAATAATTAAAGATGACACTCATTTACCTGTTTAATAACATTAAATTAAAATTTTCTCTCTTAAATTCCAATATCTACATTTTTAAATATGAATTAACCAGTCCTAAATTGGGTGTTTTAATTATTGACTGGAATTCTGCTTTAAAAATCAAAAGAAAACTGCTCATAGAACAAAAGTAAATATTGAATTCTAAATAGTGACAAGGCAATTGCTACTTAAAATACTAATTTCTGACTTAATGTAGTTAACACAAAAAGTAATAATATTTTCCCTATAAGACTTCATTTGCTTCTCAGAATTCTTTTGTGAACACCCTAAGTTAATAATTCTGAATAATTTCCCCAAAAAATCACTCTATTCAATTGCTGATATTAGTACATTAAATCACTATTACCACAAAGAGGGTCACAATGGACTGCTATTTTGGGACACAGAAAAAAATTTCTATTTTCTCAATAAGAAAATTTAGGCATAACCCTTAATACTTGTTTCTATTTCAAGTAAACAAAGTCACTTTAAAAACTGGTGACAAATATCCCCATCACTCAAAAATTGTTCAGGCATAAAACATTGATCATTTTCTTTTGTTTATCCAGAACTTGTGGCAATTTGATATAGTTGCCAATATATTGACAATTGATTATCTCCTCTCTTATCCACAGATAAGAGTGAATTATCTACAGGATCTAAAAGGAAAGAAATGAAGCAATCAAAATATTATACCACAATACAGAGCTCCTTTAAAAACTGTCCAAAACAGTAACTGAGAAGAAAGTAGACTATGTACATAGTAGCTGGTGGATAAAACCATTTTAGGACTGAAAAAGGCTATGAACAATCCACAAAGCAAATAATCAAAAACTGAAAGCAAATATCTAAAGAATGGCACAGTAAACGTTTGTTAAACTGGATAAGTTGGATTCAAACATGAAAAGTCTGAATCTGCAGAGTTCACATTAAGTATGGCCTTATTTAAATAGAGTTAATCTCTATTTTTCACCACATTGTATGCCTGCACACCATTTCAAAGTGAAGTACCATAAAGTAGACTGTATTTCCCCAGTATAACAATGCTATAAGTGAGGGTGCATTCCTGAGCAAAGACTTCCTGTTGATTAAGCTCACAGATTTGAAAAACTATTTATAACAAAAAAGCAAAGATATAATGCCTATAACTATTTAAAATAAAATTATATCTCAAGTCCACTAAAATACCCATGTTATATACTGATTAGAAGACCCCAAAGTACTATAAATTATATTAAGAGCATATTTTTAAAACTTTAATGTATTATTAATTCAAAGCAAACCCAATAATTAATTAATTAATAATGGTTTTTATTAACCTTCTTAGAAATTAATAGTCTTTCAGAATATGATCAACCAAATCTCCTCTAAATGTTATTTAGGGATGTTTGAATAGGTTTTATCATTTTTTTCTACTAATATATTTTCCTGTAATATCTCATTGACTTTAGCATCATCTTAAAAACACTATATTCTGTGTGACCCTGGGCAAGTCACTTAACCCCAATTGCCTAAGGGGGAAAAAAACCCACTATATTACAGGCTCAATTCATATCTGTTGATGCTGATGAGCAGATAGTGTTTCTTCTATTGAGAAGCATTTTCCAAAGATTGAGCAAAAATTTCTGCTTTTCATTCCCTTTACCTCAGTTTATTTAGTTACAAAAAAGTACAGCTGTACCTACCCAATATCAAATCATATAAAGTCAACCAGAAACAACAGTACCAATATTATTATAATTCATATTTACATCTTGGGCTGTAAGATTTATACAGCAATTTCTTTTAGAAAAAAGTGAATGTCACTTTAAGTCTAGACACTGCTCTTACAAATGACAGTTGGAAGAGAATGCAATAAATGCTTATTTATTTGGACTCAAAATTTTTCTCACTACTTCAAGTCTCTTCTTCCCACCATCCCTTTCATACTATTTATATACCTAATACAACCTCTCATGAAATTTAATATTCATTAAAACTTAGACAACTCAAAGGGAGCTCTCCACTTTCATCTTCCAATCCTCACAGATTCTCAGCATCATCACTCATTTGTTCCTTCCTTCATATCAAAAACCTTTTCAGTTTTACAAAATACTCCATCTCTCAACTCCAGGAATTTTCTCTGGCTGTCCCTTATTCCTGGAAAACTCTCCTTCCCCTATTCTAACTACTGACCTTCCTGGCTTCCTTTAAATCCCCCCAAAATCTCACTTTTACAGGAAGAATTCTTTAATCCTTCTAAATTTCAGTGCTTTCCCTCTATTATTTGTTATTTATCCTATATATCGCTTGCTGTATGTGTGTGAATGTATGTATGTATATATATTGCATGTTGTCCCCATTAGATTATAAATTCTTTAAAAACAGCAGTGACTGTCTTTTGTCTCTTTATATCCTCAGCACTCAGCAAAGTATCTGGCACATCATGGGTGCTTAATAAATATTTAATGAATTAACTGAATTGATTGAAGGATAGACTATTCCTAACATCACACAATATCTAATGTCTAACTGTGCTTCTGATTCCATTTCCTTCTGACTCTAAGAATATAATCCAATCAAAAATCTTGCTTTACTCCTGAATCTTCAATTTCTCCCTCTTCACTGACTCCTTATGTTCAATTTTGCTTTTAAACAAATCTCAAACTTCCCTATCTCTGCACCTTAATGCATATTGCTTTTTTTAATGCTAGTAATATTCATAGTTACCCTCTTCACCTACATGTCCCTAAAACCCACTTCAAAAACTATCCTCTATATGAAACTTTTCCTGATTATCCAGTAGTAACGTCCTATTCCTTCCTTGGATCTCACATTGCATTACATTTTGTACCTACCTTACTCAATCACATAATATTTTGTGTTTTAATTATTTATACTTGTTTTCCATCTCCCATGAGGTCCTAAGTTCCAAAGAGACAGATACTAAGTCCCCTAAACTTCATATGTATTGCCTTATTCCACTACTTGAAAGTCTTTTGCATACAGCAAGAGTTTAATATATATTTAAATAAAAAGGTAAATTCTTGGCTAATTTCTCTTTGAATTATCACAAATATTATTCACTGGAGTCAATCAATAATTATTTGTTTGGTACTGTGCTAAATTCTAAGAATACCAGGCAAAAGTGAAATAATATCTTTTCTCAAAAACATGCTTCAGGGAAATACAGAACTGATATACATAAGTATATACATAAGGGATAAGTACAAAATACATGCAATTAATCCTTGGATGAATTAGAAAGGACACTAGCAGCTGGGGGTGGGGGGGAGATCAAGAGCTTGATCTATACTTGAGGGGAATGAAGAATTCTCTGAGGCTGGGGCTGGGGGGGGGGTGTAGAAAAAAAGGGCATTCCAGGCATGAACAATGGGCAAAGCAAATGCATAGAGATCGGAGATGAAGGTGGAATGCCAAAAAGGCCAATTTGGGTAGAGAACTAGCTGTAGAAAAAAGAAGAAATGTCCAAAGAGGCTAAAGAGACAGGATGAGGCCTTTAAAAGCCAGCAAGAAGAGTTTATATTTTATCCTAGAGGAAAAAAAGCAGCCATTGAAGTTTATTGAATAGGGAAACAATATGGTAAAATCTTGACTTAATGGAAGTCACTATGGCACCTCTGTGGAAGATGAATTGAAGTGGAGAAGTCAAAGTAGAAAGTGCAATTCCAGCTAAATAAACATTTAACACACTCAAAGTTTAACTATCAATTGTAAGAGCAATATCTAGATTGAAATAATAGGTATTATTCTCCTAAGAAAATTTTTGAACCTCTATAAGAGAGAAGAAAAAATTCTAGCAAACATGGCACTTTCTGCTCCTGAATGAAAGCCAATTCCCTAGTATTTAGCCAAATAAGGGCTACTAGGACCCATAGCTCTAATACTAGAAGAGACCAATTCTCCCTATGGAATTTTAAAAGGAATTGCTATTGACACATTCCAATTAGATAGCGTGATCTTTCAAAAATAATTGCAATGAATTATCTCCAAAATGAATTAAAACTCTGAAGGATAACTATGATATTTTATGGAAAAGTCTCTGGCTTCTCAGAAAATAGATGGGTTAGACATGCAGAACAGGATACATAAATTCAATGACCATAAACAATAATATGCAAATGCAAAGCAATAGAATAGCAATGATCAGTCTTCTAATAGCTCTAAGTTGTTTGTGGTATCTACTCAGGCCTCAGTAATTTGTAAACTTTTGTACCAGGGCTACTCTGAAGAGTTGAAAACTTTTTGTTTTAAGGAATGTGCCCAAATACATTAGGTTTGTATAGTCTACCAAGAGCCTGTTTTTTTGTTTGTTTGTTTTTAAATCTAGAAATGCACATCCTTGAACCTACTTCAGATAATAAATTAGAATGGGGCATTTCAGGGTCACTCAAAATACATGATTAGCCCCCATACTCCCCATGTTTACTTTACCTTCAACTGAAGGAAGATGCAGTCAAACCTGGTTTAAATAACAATAGTTTAATAATCAGGAACTTTGTCTGAGGTTTGGTCTCGGGGCCAAGTCATTAAATGTTTTTCTGAATCCACTTTGCCATCTGTAAAATAAGAATAATAGTATGTTGTAAGGATGGAATGAGAGATAATAAAAGTGAAAAGAAAACTGAGGTCCCTTATATATGAAGATTTTTGAATTAGTTAAGGCTATTCACTTGAGTCAGTGAATCTTCACACCACACATACTTGATTGTGAGCAAATCATTAAGTAACTTCGTCTCAATTTTTTTAAATGTAAAATGGAGATTATAATATATATAATGTAATATATCATATATTATATTTATATTATGTGATATGTACATGTGCGTTGTATGTAATATAATCATACAATCCCAGGGTTGATATGATAATCAAAACTGATAATTTTTATAAAGAGCTTAGTCTAAGGTCTGGAGCATAATCAGCACTTAACAAATGCTATTTCCTTTCTTATCACAAAATAAACACCCACACACAGATCATTAAGATCTGGACTCCTGCATCCTACAACTTTTGGACAGATGCCTATTTTGGTACCATTGCTATTAGCTCTGTGGGCAGGAGCAGCTGATATTCAAGAACTCCTTTTTATTTGTATTGTACCATACCTTAAAGTACATGAAAGTGAAGCAAAGAACATTAAAGTTTAAGACATTCTATTACCAGCTACTTCCAACAAATGTTAATACAGTATTTGAAAAGACTAAACTACATTAGTCTAATTTAACATTGCTACTAGTATTATGCTGCCTTTCAAAAGCAAAACTACCTGCTGTGTTACAAAATTGAAAAATGAAGTACATATAAAACTTACTATCAAAACCTTTGAGAAAAACTTTTCTGTTCCTTCTCAAGAGGGGAGTCTTTTGAAATACTTAAGCTTAAAATATGAGGGAGGGGAAAAGAATAGAGCAGATACAACAATCCAAATATTTAGTATCTAAATGCTAGTCAAAGTTTTCCAACCAATAAAATGTAGTAAAATGAAACATTTTAATACATCATATTTTTTAACACTTAAGAAAGACAGGCTATGCGGTGTGGTGAAAAGCACGTTGGACATGTAATCTTACCTCTGACACATAACCAACTATATGATCAAGAGTCACTTAAATCTGTTTCATCTTCTGTTTTCTCATCTGTAAAATGGGCATAAAATAAACATCTACCTCACATGCTTGAAATGAGACTTTAAAGCACCATATAAATGAGTGATTTTCATTGTTTGTGCATCAGCATTGTGAACCCTTAGCTATGCAAAAATAAATTTTAAAAAGTCAGTTATCTAATATATTCATTGGGTAAGCAAAAACAATTTCTTCATAACTAAAACAATGTCAATTTGTTTTGAAAGAAGAAATTGAATCAATTGAGAGACTAGTATAGCAGCTCCTAACTAATTCATACTAATTACTGAGAGTTTTGCAGCTGATGGAGCTGTGATTTAGCAAGTAAACAAACCTTATCAAAAGAAAATTAAAGCTCTTGCTTTCCCAAAGGTATTTCCCTCATTTATCTTAATAAGTGTGATTTAATTTTGTTTATTGGTGATCATTCTTCATGTTATATTAAGTTTATTTACTATAATTAATTAAATCTTAGTAATGGGAAAACCAACTGCAAATGTCAACTTTTTATTTTCTTTAACCTCTTCTGGATCTGAATTGACCCTGATGGCTATAAATCCAAGACTAGAGTCCTAGCCAAGATTTTAAATAGAGACTAATCTAATTTGCAATTTGCCCCAAAGTCAACTCTGTTGGTAACGGTACAAGAACAATCAAATCAAGAATGCCCCAGAAGTCATAGGTCTTAAAACCTTAACACTTGAAGAAATAGTCCGTCTGATTATACAAGGATGATATCAAAAACACAGAACACTTTCACTCTCCAAAAGAGAGTCTTTAGTAATAAACGTATCAAAAAATAAAACAGCTGGGCTAATCCCCAAAGAATCAGACTATTGGATCTAGAAAGAATGGTGGGTCCCCTATTCCAACTCCTTATTTTATTAACAAAAAATTCTGAGTTCAACTCCCCACTCTGCAAATAAATTTAATATAAATAAAATTACACTTATTATTTGTTTGATTCACAAGCTATATTACCCTTGGCTTCCTCATCAACAAATTGGTGGTAACTATAAGTGCAGGAGTTCACAAGGTTATTATGAGGATAGGTAGAGTTTTGGAAATAATCTAGGATAAGATAAGGTAGAGTTTTTTTGGGGGGAAACCTATGAATGTAGGGAAGAGAAAGGCCATTGAGCTACACTGGGCCTAGAAAGTTTCATGGTGATTTTTTGCACTTCGGGGGAAAAAAAAGCATACTTGCAGAAATATGTAATGAAGATGTTCCTAGATATCAGAATTCACGTTTTCATGTTTTACTTGACCAAAACTTCCATTTAAATAAGTAATATGAGATGACAGTCAAAGGTATTGATGTGATCTGAGATGGTATTAAGAGAAATTTAGGGGCAGCTAGGTGGTCCAATGGATAGAGCCAGAAGGACCTGAGTTCAAATCTGATCTCAGACACTTAACACTTCCTAGCTGTGTGACCCTGGGAAAGTCACTTAACCCTATTGCCTCAGCAAAAAGAAAAAAAAAAAAAGAGGAGAAGAAGAAGAAGAGGAGGAGAAATCTAGTGTCCTAAACAAGGGAGGCAATATTAGTGCCACTACATTCAAACTTCTCAGGAAATATTGGAACTTTTTCAAGACAATCGTGCAGAAAGTCTGCTAAAAACTTTATCTTCACCTGAAGTACAGCTGATTCAGTCAATCAATAAACATTTTTTAAGTGCTCACTCTGTTCCAGGCACTGTGATAAGTACTGGGGATACCCAAAATAAAATTAAATAAAATAAGAGGCAAAAGACAGTTCCACATTCAAGGAGATTGTTGATATCAGGGAAGTGAAGCAGTGACATAAAAGTGAATTAGATTCAACTGATGGCAGACTTTGCAAGGTCACTTGCCTCACTTTCCCCTCCAGAGTCACCTGGGGCCCTGGATACAGGGGATACCTCAGCCTTTTTAAGGGAAAGTCTTCAACAGGTCTCAGCATGACTGAGGCAACACCCCTTTCAGTGATTAAGGCTAGGTAGCAATTGAGGCAAAGAATCTTCTCTTTCACCTAGTCCAAAAATCTAAAATAAATGAATGAATGAATCTGTGAGGGGAAGACCCTCAGGGTTTCTGGCCAAAGCAGAAATGCTTCTATTCAAATTTCAATCTAAGACAAACAGGACCCAAACAAAGACCAAAGGAGTTTGGCCTAGGATCTGTGGGTGGTCAATGAGAATCAGATTGATTTTGGTTTAAGGCTTGGTCCTTCAGAATTAAAACTGACCAGTAAACCCCAAGATATCTTGGGAGGGGGGTTCAAAGGTTCAAAAAAAAAGTTTTAAAGAGCATCTGTAGATAGGGGCATGATACTTTATGTGGACAGAGGGAGGAAAGGAGAAAGGAGGAAAAAAGGAAAGGAGCAAAGGAGGAAAAAAGGAAAGGAGCAAAGGAGGAAGAAAGGAGCAGAGGGAGGAAGGGATAGAGGAAGGAAGGAAGGAAAGAAGAAAGGGAGGAAGGGAGGGAAGGAAGAAGAAAATAAATATTGAAGGGATAGGGGTTAAACAACAGCAAAAACAACAACAAAGGTACACTGATGTACTTTTGGTGAATCTGAGAATGGACACCACCATTCTTGGAAAGCAAGGGAATTATACATAAAAAGTTACTAACAGTGTGTGCCCTTTGATCTAGCAATAGTACTGTTAGGCTTATACCCAAAATATATTATAAGAGGATGTCCAGCAATTGAACAATGGCTGAATGAATGAGTTGTGGTATATAAATATAGAGTATGAATATGCTATAGAAAATGATGAAACTGATTAAATCAAAACAATATGGAAAGACTTCTATAAATTGATGAAAAGTGAAGTAAGCAGAATCAGGAGAATAATTTATATAATAATCACAATGCAAAAATAAATAACTTTAAAGGCTGTAGTAACGATAATTGATGCAATGACCATTTGTGATGCCAGAAGACTGATATGAGATCTAGGGCAGAGATGTAATAGAATTAGAACAGTGTTAAACATGTGGCTCATACTACTTCTGATCAAATCAGATTAAAATGTTATTTGGAAATAATCAACAAATAAATTAGAATGTAATTTTTTAAAATATTATATTTTAAAACTAAGTCAATATATGGTCCACAGTGATCCTTTGTGTATGGATTAGTGTACTTTAGTTCCATTTAAGTTGAATGAGACATTTGTTTTTATATGCATCTGATAAAGGAATATATTTTGCTTGATTAATCATATTTGTTACAAGAAATTTTTTAACCCCCCCCCCAATTCAGTGGGTAGAGAGAGTGTGATAAAATTGATTCCTGTTCATAAAATGGAATAAGGGTATTACAAATGCAAAATGTTGCATGTACTTTCATTTGAAGTCATGGCATACTACTTAGCTGTTTTATTTTGTAATAAGGAACCTCTCACAAAGTAAAAATAATTTACATGTTTATAATATAAAAATAAAACACATCAACAAAACTTTTAAAATATAAAAAATACAGAGGAAAAAAATTATCCAGGAGAGAGTACAAGGTACAGAGAGACAGCTTTTAGTACAATTTGAGAACAAATAAAACTATTTTAATAGAATTTCATCCTTATGAAATAAGGTCATTTGCAAATCATGTTACTTCTACTCAGGCCTTTCTCCTCCAACCTGATCCCTCACCCAATAAGAATCATTATCCTTTTTACTGGGTTCATAGGGGAAAGATATGTTTTGACCTTTACTTATCAGGAACTAGTTGAACAAGTCACTGCCTGGCCATTATCATGCATTTTCTCCATCTCTTTTAACCCCTTATCTAACTTCCTTTTGAATACATCTTCCCCAATTAGAACATAAGTTCTTTGAAGGCTGAGATTTGCTTGCTTTGTTTGTATTAGTATGCCTATCACTTAGCATAGTGTCTGACACACAGAATCATTATCATATAGAGAATTTTGTCAAATACTGTTTGAACAATTTCTGGCTATCCATCCAACAGGAACGTTATAAAAGGTATTCATATGTAGGTTAGGAGTTTGGACTGGAGGCAGAGTTACTTCTAAATCAAGAGTTTCTCCTAGGAAATAGACATGGTAGGATAAAGTAGAGGCTTAGATAGATTGAGACAATGTGCCTTTCCAAAGGAGTCCTTATCACATTGATCTTTATTATTAAAAGGACTAGGTGAAAGAAGTTTCTTTGCCTCAATTACTACCGAGCTTAATCACTGAATGGGTGCAGCCTCACTAAAACTGAGACCTGTTGAAGACCTTGGCTTAAAAAGACCAAAGTCTCCCATTTCTTCAGGGCCATCTCCAGTCATCCTGCTCGGTGTCTGGCCATTAGACCCAGATGGCTCTCTAGGGAAACTGAGGCAGGTGATGTTGCACAGCCCTCTCTCACACAAATCTAATCCACTTGCATGTCATAGCATCAGCTCCCTGATGTCATGGTCCTCTTCCAAAGGAAGGGCAAATAACAACAATCTCTTCTCCCTCGCCAATACCCACTGGGGAACACAGTATAACCAGTAGTTCACTTGGTCAACGCTTAAAATACTATATCCTTCATTTTGAAGTCTTAACACAGGTTCTTGTGGCTACAGAGACTGTTAAGGTTAAACAACAAGTATTTATTAACATTAACTATATGCTAAACCTTGAGCTATAAGTGGGAATAAGTGAATCCCTACTAAAAAGGAACTTAAAATCATAATGGGGAAGATAGGCGCATATATAAGTTTATAAAAATAAGTATAAAAAGAATATTAGTACAAATAAGCACAATGTAAATATGCAGTGTGAGATGGAAAACACTAGCAGATGGGGAGAGGGAGGAATTGGGAGAGATTGCATTTGAAAGATGGCACTTAAACTGCATATGAAAAAAAAAAAAAAAAGTATGATTCTACTAGTAAGAGGCGAAGAGATGAGTGTATCCCAGACATTTGTCAGTGCAAAGGCAGAGGATAGAAGACAGAATACTGTTCCGTAAAGAACAGAAAGGTCAGTTTGACCAGAACACACTATGCAGGAAGAGAAGTGAGCCTGGAAGGAGGTTGAGGCCAGATGGTAAAAGCTTTAAAAGCTAAACAGAAACCAAATTGATCAAGTTAGGAAAATGACATAGTCAGATGAGTCCTTAAGGAAAATCACTTGTATAGTAGTGTGAACAATGGACTGGAATGAGAAGAAGTTTGAGGAAGGATGACCAATTAGAAAACTTGTTGCAATTAAGGACTTGAGCTAAGGAGATACCTATGTGAGTCAAGAGAAAGGAGTATAAGATGATTCAAGAGATGTTGAAAGATAAAAAAGGCAAGATTTGGCAATTCAATGAATTATGTGGGAAGAATATAAGTCAAAGATAATGACTAGCTTACAAACATGGGAGTTTGGAAGGATGACAGTGCCTTCAAAATAAAATGGGGAATTTGGAAGGGAGGAGTATTTGGGAGAGAAATAATGTTTCATTTGGATCTTATTGGGTTTGTGATGTTTTAAGAATATCAAGTTTCAATTGTCCAATAGGTAATTGATATGGGACTAATATTCAGGAAATTAGACCAGACATACTGATAGGTGAAGAATGACATATTTCAATGGCATGAAAAGCTTGCCAAGCAGATGAAGGAATACACAGCTAGGAGGAGCATAAGGAGGATGTGTTATAAAAATTGATATAGGAAAGAATATCCAGGAGAAAAGGTCATCACTGTGTCAAATGAAGCAATTCTAACAATTAAGAGCCCATTGGTAACTTTGGAGAGAAAGAACAATTTCAGTGAATGATGACAATTGAAAACAAATTGCAAAAGATTAAGGTATAAAAGAGAATACTTTGAGGGAAGGAGAATTGACAGTGAAAGCTGGGTTTGGTTCTGGGACTTTGGGGGGGGTTTGTTGTTTTTAAAAATAGGGGAGATTTGCATGTTTGAAAGTAATAAGGAAAGAACCAATAGGTGAGACAAAGGAGAGATACTGAGTTTGCAATCTACTGATGATGATGAATTTTTTTTCCTCCATAATCATGATTGTGTTTAAGGAAGAATAAGCTTTCAGAGGCTCAACATTTTAAAAGACACTTTAATCCACAGTACTCAATTTGGGACTAAGATCAAGAAAGTTTGTTTCAAACACTGTCATATAATATAGTGATTTAATAATGGTATGGTGAACAGCTGTGACTGTACCATATCAACATCTGTCCTCTTTTCTAAATAAATTATGCTATATTTAACATAAATTATCATAAGTACTTTTAAATTCTAAGTCATAAATGATTCACTTCCCATCATGGTCTGATATTACATAATATCCTTCTTTCAATGCTTCCTCATGGCATGGAGGTGACCCTGGAATCACCAAGGTAATGCTAGCCAAGTGAGTACAAGCTCCAGGCAGGTCCTACGAAGCTGGAAAAGCTTTGAGAACTGGGACTAGTGACAGATTGCATGGCTATCACTCAAGGACCAGACTTAATGGTTCCCCAGAAAGCAGGTCACAGATAATTTTTTTTTTTAGCTTTGGCTATGACAGCCAATTAAATTGAGTGCTAAAGCATGAAGTAATTGAGATCAGATGAAATATTAAAGAATTATATATAGAAAAAGAATTACCAATTCATTTGGCATTTTAATGATTTTCAAAATTGCTTACCCAAAATTGTTTGTTTGCTACATGCTACCTTTACTGTCAAAAGTTGGAAGAGAAGAAGAAAATATTAAATGTATCATTATACCTCTTTGTTTGTTTCTTGCTTTTTGGTTTTCATCTATGATTTCATCAGTATAGGGAATATTCTTTGTATTTGCTCCAATAATACATGTCTGAAACTCCTCTGTAATTTACAGTTTTCAAGTATCATTGGGGCACTGAATAATTAAGTACTTTGCCCTATGCCACACAACTATTGATAATGCAAAAGAAGCAAGACCTGAACCCAGATTTTTCCAAACCCTAAGCAAAGGTGGATCTTTACCATCTGCATCATGCTGCTTCTCATTATTCAATTCTAATATGTAGCATGTAATTATCAAGAACTACAGAGATTGATGTTACAGGGAGAAAAAACTAACTATGCTTATACTTTAAGGTTAGTGTCCCACAGCCCTCCACCTTAGGATCACAGCTTTAAAGCTGAGAGGAACCTCGAAGAGTTCATTTAGTCTAACATGCCCGTTTTACTGATGAGTAAACCAAGGCTCAACGAGAAGAAATTATTTTCCTTCAATCACTAAGGCAAGAAGCAGAAAAGCCATAATATGAACCCAGATCCTGACTCCAAATTTAGAAACCTTTCCTCTAAACCATGCCTTCTCTTCTTGCTGTGTACTAAATGCCACCTGTCAAAGACTTTACCAAACTTTTTGTTTTCATTTTCTCTAATACTTGAATTCCCTATCTATAATTCTCTTCTTCATATTTAATGTGAAATGCACCATGATCTAGCATTGTTATTTTCTCCCATGGCCTGAATGGAAAGAAAGCTTTACTGTAAGTATTTATTACTAGTTAAGTACCTCATAAGTCAAGCTCAAATGTCTCCTTGATTGATTATAATCTTCTAACAGTCTTAGGAAAATTATGAACACAAAGCTTCCGCTAATAATATAATTCTTCAGGTCAGATGTTACCTTTTAGGAAACAATTACTACTAATATACTACAGAGATGTGCATTAGCAAGTGGCAAAGTTCCCACTCCTGACTCAAGTAACTTTACTGTAATCACACTGTAAATGTCCTACAAATAATCTCATATATACCTATCTTAAAGTCAACATCAAAACTACTCAGGTAGATAAAGCGATCAGAATTATCTACTTTGAGATAACAAAAAAGCCTTGCAAATAAAATATCTTTTGCTAAGTTGTGCTTCAGTAAATTTGCTCTTTTATTCAGAGGAAGTTGTTAAGTTCCATTGGATTTTTTTCCCCCAAGTAAAAATTTTCCAAGAAAATCTTCTAGATATAAAACACCATTTAAGAGAAAAAACTTAGATGACCAATTTTTAATAAATTATTTCATGTGTTAATATTATTAATAGAAAATGTCTTTTATGTGAAACTTCTAAATCACTATATAAACTGTTATGCGTGATTTAAATTAGGTAATTGGACATGAAATTGCCTGTCATAAAATGTATCTTTCTTTTAGTTTTCATTCACTCCAATGTCTCCCTTAAAGTATTATTGCCTCCCAAAAAATATTTTTACCCTCTCTGTCATTTTATTTTAATTTTTACTATAATCAGTTTTGGAAAACATAATGTATTGAGTCTTTTTGCACTGCTCAAAGAAGAAAAAATGTGTTTCTTAAGATTCTGAACTCCAGATTCTAACGTTCAAAGCCTGCCATAATCTGTTTCAATCCATATTTCAAGCCTATGTTTACATTTTCCTTTCATATAACCTATTTCCAGACCACAGTGGACAATTCCAACTATGTCTTTATCTGGCCTTCTCCTATCTTTGTGACTTTGATCACACCCTTCTTATACCTCTACCCTACCAAAAAAAAAAAAAAAAAACTAGAATGCTTCTTTTGTATTTCATCTAACTCTTAGTGAAAACCTCCCTTTCTTTGAAGGCCCAGCTTACATGTCACTCCTCTCCCTGAAGTCTTCTCTGATCCCCTACCCTCTGGCAATTATTGTCATTCTCCTTTATATCAGTTATTTGTGCATATCTTTCTTTTACACATTTCATCCTACATTAGAGTTTAATCTCCTTGATGGCAAAATCCATGTTCTATCTTTGTAACTCCAGCACTCAGAGAGTTGTTTCTTAAGCCTCTCTTTTTTTTTTCTCATTTCAGACCATATAATTCACTAAAGAGTAGACAACTATATATAATGGTACTTTATAATATCCAAAGTACTCTCCTCACAAGAATCTTGAGAGAGATGTGGCACGAGTGTCATTATCCTCAATTTTAGTAAAGATATTAGATTTTAAAACAGGATGAATCTGATTTAGACAGCTTAAGAGCAAACTTTACATAGACATTATACATAAATTTTCTTAAGTTTCCTCTTTTTTTCCCTTTTGGATTGGAATATTCATTAGATGACTGTACTTTTAGGGTATATTTCCTATTTTTATGGTTCAAAGTACCCTCATCACAACAACACAGAGATAGATTGCATGATTATTTTCCCTATTAGGGGAAGGAAAGGCAAAGAGTCCATTTTCACCACCTTTAAGTCATACTTATTCACCCACACACACTCTTCAGCTCCATTTTTTTGTTGTCTTCTCATATTAGAATACAAACTCCTTGAAGGCAGGGATTCTTTCTTAGATCACATAATGCAAGGCACCTAGTAAATAATTAAAAGGCTTGTTTTGTTGATTTGTCTTAATCCTGAGCTGGTGGAAACTGAGGGCATTGAGAAGTTATGAAGAAAATCTTACCCCAGTTCCTTTGCTATTTTGCTAATAGTAACAGTGATATTTTAGATAAAAATCAGATCTAATCTCTAGTCAGCTTTTAATTCCAAGATCCAACAGAAAAAAAGGAGCTCAAATGATGACTTAAAATTTTCAAA
Organism: Myrmecobius fasciatus; assembly: GCA_023553655.1. NCBI lineage: Eukaryota > Metazoa > Chordata > Mammalia > Dasyuromorphia > Myrmecobiidae > Myrmecobius > Myrmecobius fasciatus. The sequence goes on from JAJPUD010001229.1 coordinate 36,525, forward strand.
GATTTCTCTTGCTTGTGGATAGCTGGAGTTTTAACCACTATACAACTGGAGCTTTTAAGAGGCAATAATATGCTTATCATCTCAGGGAGGGGGAAGGTGTGGGAGGGAGAGAGAAAATTTGGAACTCAATTTTTTTTTTTAAAAAAAAGATGAAAGTCAAAAACTGTACACATAATTGTGGGGAAAATAACTTAAAAAAAATTTTAAGATAGTAATCAGCTTCTCTTTCTAAGGACTACCTAGCACATCACCCCATCCCTGCAGCTGGCAGGAAAGCACAGCAGCTCAACGGAGACTAGAACAAGGAATATCAGAGAACCTGAGACTCAGGCAGGTTAAGTGATCTGCTAAAACTAAGAAGGAAGGCAACAAAAATTTATTTAGGTCTTATTCTGTGCCAGGCACTCCTTGCGCATAGGAGTTGCTCCCTAGACATTCGTTTTTTCCTTGTGTGTTCCACTCCATGCTTCCTAGTCAACATGTTTCCTGTAGGTATTCTTTCTATCCCCACACTTCATGGCATGGCACAATTGGGGGAAAGAACTTCTATTCATAGGAAATTTTGATCACCTCTTTTTCTTTGGTTGATTATACATAAGTGTCCTCTGGTTGCCCTAGTAAAAATAAAGATTTAAGGGAATGCTTATAGATCAATCTAAGATTTTTGGTACATGTGACAAGGTTTTCTTGAGGAACATGCCCACATGTGAGAGTGAGCCCTAGATACTTCTCCAGATGAGGAATTAGAAAAATATAGAGAAATAATTTGACTAAGGTCATCTACGTACCAAGCCCAGGAAATTCAAAGCAAATACAAGCTAATGTGTAATCTCCAAGATAGGTTTCTTGTCATTATATAAAACCAGAAGGGTATGTATAAGGTTCCATACTGAGGAGAAATGCTACATGTATTTTCTTTTCTTCTGAGTATTGTAAAATCCCTAATAAAGTTATAGAGTTGCTATTTGTTTTATTTACAAAGTTACTATTTATTTCAGTCTCTCTTACTATAGATTTATAAAGGAATGATAAACTTATTTTCTCTGCAAATCAATTTTATAAAGATAAAATCTTCCCATTGTAGATACATTATTTAGTCAAGGAAAAAAAATTTCCAAAATCTTTCATTTTCTTTACCATTCTACTAAAATGTATAAACTTTTCTCATGAGCTCTGATCCTATTGATGAGAAGAGAATAAATCACTTCAATTCAATAATCAAATATCAAGGGCCTGCAGTGTAAAGGCACTAGTCTGGGTAATGCAGATGCAAAAACAAAAGGAAAAGCAATACTCTGCTTTGTTGAAATATGCTGATTCTATGAGTACATTCTGTGTCCTGAGAAGAGCCAGTCACTTAAGTGGATCCTACTGGTCTAAAAGCTTATAAGAAAATAAGTCATTGACCTTTTTTTGCTATGGGGAACTATTAAACACATAAAACGGTTGGATCAGAACACTAAAGTAAATACATGTATGAAATATCAGCCTGTCTGGTGAATGATAACTATTTTAAAAGTAAACTCTCTTTCCATTAGAGATTACAACAGATAAAACTCTGGCATGTAGAGATACTGGATATGGGGCTGCTCCTCTCTATCAGAGTTGCCTCCCGCATCCCTATCCCCATGCACCATTTGCATGGGATTTATAGAACTGTTACAATTAGCAATATAAATACAGCATTGAGTGATTAGCTGCAGACACTACAAGAACCAACTTTAACATCACTAGATTGCAAACAGTAGCAGGGGGAGATGGAAAGAAAATATTTTGAAAAAAAAATTGAACAGAGTGTGTTACTTTCCAAAGATAGTAAGGAACTTCCATTTATCTGTGACTCTCTTCTGTTCCCATGGCTTCAACACTGATGAGTCAAAGGATCAAAGCCAATTAGAACTCAGGCTTGGGAATTTCCTTCCAACCCTCCAGCTCCCTGAAACTGTAGTGTCTATGTATGTCTCTCTTCCCCTCCTCTCTCTTAATATTTTATATATATATATATATATATATGTATATATATATATATATGTATGTGTATATATCTATGTATATATACACATATACATCCTGTGTTCCCTTCCCCCTGCCCCAGCTCCAGTTTATATAACAGACTATTCCATAAATCCTTTTTGTGATCTTCAATGCAGGATTATGTGCAGCAGGTACATAAACCCCATCACAACTCACACTACAATAATGTTTCAATCTTCCCCCTTACTGCTGCAAACATAAAGGAGAAGGCTATTTTAAAAAAGACAAGGGCAAACATTTTGTAAACATCACATGCTGCTCCAACCAAAAATAAGGAGCCTTGGCCCAGTGAAGGTCATAGGCCTATAAGTCTGAACAGATGTCTTTTGAGAAAGAAATGAAGAAAACATTACAGCAATATACGTTTCAATGAAAAGATGCATACAGGAAATCAATTCTATCATAAAGGTAATGATTGGCTACATTTTCTTCAGGATTGTAGAGTGTATTCCTGTCAACTGATGGCATCTTTAGCCACATAAAATGTCAAAGCCTCTCCTTCAGAATGCCCAAAGATATATGTAATTATATATAATAATAATAATATAATTATATATCTGTATATATAATATGTATGTAATATAATATATATAAATATATATATATAATATGTAAATATATATAATTGACTCCCATAGTATAGCAGGTCCCTTATGAAACTGTGGGTTTCCATTTGCTCCAATACAAACCTGAAGAGAGGCAAGGAGACCAAAAATCATAGATCCTTAGAGCTAGGAAAGACCTCTAAAATCATCTAATCCAAATCTTGCATTTTACAGATAAGAGGACTTAAGGTCAAAAAAGGTTATTGCCCAATGTCATAAAAATATCGATGTGTGCTTTTCCATCATACCAAGAGGGTCTAGTCTGAAGGGACTGACATCATTTGGGCAAAGTTGAAATGGTGGTTGTAATCAGATGCCCCTGGGCCTGCAAGATTACCTTATCCCACCCTTGACCCTCCATGCCACTGTACCAAACTTACACTCAAGGACTTTAAGCACTGGCACTAGTTTCTTGAGTCCACTTTTATAGCCACAAATTATCTTTGACAAACACTCTTAAGTCTCCTTCTTTTGATGAGATTCAGTTAACTGCAGAGGACACAATCATTCCATAACCATCAAGAACTTGAAATGATACACACTCAACTAACTTTATTCTGGCATAAGCTTTGTGATCCTTCTTTGGTAGTGTGCCTTAGAAAAAAAAAAAAAAAAAAAAACATTGGATTTAGATTCATTAGCCCTGAGTTCAAAACCCCAATTCTGCTACTTACTGTTAGTGGGATCTTGAACAAGTGGCTAAACACCCCTGGGTCTCAGGGTCCTTATATATAAAATGAGGAGATTTAACTAGATGAACTAAGACAGGTCCCTTTTACCTCTAAGTTTATGGTATGTTTGGGAACTATAACTGGTTTATAGAAGGTTCTGATTATAATCTCAACTTTTATATTAGTACAGTCATAGTATCTTGTAAATGGTTTATGACTTCCAAATATGGCATTTTTATAAGCTATTTAACACTTTAAAATAATATATGACATGGCAGCAACATCTTATTAATTGGGTTTTCATTATTTCAGAATTTTTGCTTATTTCAGGCAAATTTCAAGGGAAATAAAGTTTACTTTTGTCTTATGTGTGAGGAAAGTCCTAAGTAAATTATTAATGTAAACAAGATCATAGAAAAAATATTTAAACTAGTTAAGAGAACAAGCTTAAAATAGGCAACAGAAATACCCATTTAGAGCAGATTTGTGTTATTTATAAAATCTTCTTTCTTATTTATGAAAATAGGCCAGTTGAGTTCTTCTATGACACAATACTATTAGTCTAAAAATTCTACAATTCAAGTTTTTCCTAATTCAAACTGGCCTTCCCAATACTATACCAGTATAAACTATAGAGCTTTAAAGCAACTAAGGGTGAAAGATTTTTCTGGATAAAAGAGGAAAAACAAATTTAAAGTGAATAATCTTCTAAAAGTCCTTTAGACCTTTAAGACTTTAGACAAAAACAAAAGGTCTTCTCTATCTACAATGTTGAATGAAATAAAATAAGATGTACAAATGATAGATAACATTGGCTATTATTTTCTCTCAACAAATTGTTGCTTTTGAATTCCTTGAAGTCTTCTGTAACCACTGGACTTACTAAAGTACACATTAGGGTGTGATAGATGGGAAGAGAAAGGACTACATATGGCCATGGCTACTGGTCACATTCCTTTCCTCAGGGGGAATATTCACAACCACAGCAGTTCTTGGGTTTTCTGCAATATGTTAAGCCCAATTTACTAAGAACAAACTTTCCCCCAAACCCTCTTGTCTTCTCCTTTCCTACCCCAGCTCAATCTCCAAACAGTAACTATCTCTGGGGTTTATTAGCACAATTGGAGAGAGGCTTGGATTTAATAGCTGGAGAATTTACATTTAATTTCTTGCTTTCCTATAGATTACTTCTGTGTGCCATTGGGGAGTCATTTCATTTTTTTACTAAAGTGAAGGAGGGTTAGATACCTAGTGGGCTTCCTATTGGTATCTGCCATAAACTCTAATAGTCTTCATCATATAAATTAACTCTTAGTTCTACACAACATCACATTGTTCAAATTTTTGATAGTACTGTCTCCCTAATTAGATGACAATTCAGACTGACCTTAAGTCTTTCCAATCAACTATCTCTACACTTGGTGATTAGTTCAAATTAAAGAATTTTTGTGTAACTGAGAAAAGGAGAAAAGGGGAAGAGCAAGGTTTCTTTGTGGCTCCCCAGTACTATCAATTAAAGATGCATTTACTAAGACTCTGGGATTAAAAGATTTAAAAAAAAAATTAAAAGGGTGAAACTTTAAAAGAACTTACATATTCTCTTATGTGATACAATAAGTAAATAACCTGTAACTTGAGGGGCAAAGAGAGCATTTATCTAGGTGAATTTAGGTATTTAATTAAATCTCTTAGTCTGTTTCCTTAGTGCAAAACAAAAAGTTAGACTAAATGACATTCTTTTCTAAGTCTCAATCTTTTTGTTCCTGCTCTAATGACTGGGGTGGCAATGGAAGGTGTCTCCCCTCCCCACCTTTGTAAATGGTACTTCATTAATACTTGCCCATTAACTGGGACCAAATGAGACAGATATATGAGACACTATGAACATGAATGTCAAATATACTTTATCCCCTCCTTTCCACTCCTCCCTACATTAAAAAACAAGGTACCAGAAAGCAAAGCCCATGGATGAGCCCAGTACTAATTTTATTCCCCAGGTGTTTTGAATCAGCAATATGGCATTTGAAAACAATCCCTTTAAAAACATAGTTAAATAGGAATGCAAGAGGTGAAAACATCAACATATTGTGATCAGTACCAACTCCAGTGCACAGATCTCAAGTGTCAATGAAATAGGGCAGGGACATTTAGCATGGCACTTAGTGTAAATTAACAGTGGGCCTCGATCTGCATGGCTGATTTGATTATTTTTTCACATAAAATTATGAGAGACACTCATAAGTTATATGCAACAAAGGAGTAAATTCTCCAGAGTAGGGAGACTTATCTATGTGCCTCCCAATCACATTTAATGTAATAGTAACCTTCAAAGTAGCAATTTTCAAACTACCCCAAAGCACACAACTACAAAAAAAAAAAATCACATCAAATATGTTATTGTTTTTGAAACTATTATCTCAGCTTCATTCACTATCAGTCAAAATGAAAATGTTATTTTAATGTTAATGTATTCCTGGCCATTTTCTCCCAGCAGCTGAGCACATTTCGCTCTTTCATAATAACAGTATCCATAATGATCTGGAGTTTCTGAGAGTCACAAAGAGGGTCGTTATAATGTGAATGAGGATACTCAAATCAAGGGAAGTAAGGTAAAGCAGATGTCTGCCACAAAGAGAGCTTCAGCAGCAGGGCTAATTGCAGAGGGAGTATATTGGCCAATTACAGAGTATAGTCACAAAGTCCTGACATACCAAATGAAAATCAGCATTCCCCAATAGAGACTGTGACCAGCCTGGTGGGGTGTAACGTTATAGAATTTTTTTTTTCAATATGTGTCCCAGAGAGCAGGTGTTCCTTTTTGAAATGGCCTTCAAGTAGAATTTAAAAACCAGAAAGTGAAAGGTATTAAGGAAATGCAGAAATTTTCAATACAAGCAACAACACTCCCCACATATGCTCATTCTAACACCATTTTACAGGAGCATCGTTAATACATTATAACTAGGGCTTTCCCCCAGCTAGTGAGCAGCATTGGTATGCATACCAGCAAAGGACTGCTTTAACACAAACACATATTTTAAAACCTTTTTCATCTGCATTTACCTTCCTCCAAGAGAGATAGTTGTGAACAGAGTAGAGTAGAGCAGAGCAAACACCAGGAGATGTAAACCATGAGTATAAAAGGAGGGGAGGAATATTAGGGAAACCAGAGCACCAGCCCTGCCTAGGGCCAAAGGTGAGTGTTAAACTGCTTGTGTTGGGAAGAAGTGAGCACTGAAAACAAATGAATGAATTTGTTTTCAGAATGAAACTCTCACTATAACTTAACTCCATTGTATTACAAAATGCCAATATAATTTGATTTGGTCAGTCACTAGCAACATTAACCAGTTAATTAAAGGCAACAAAAGGTAGCAAAAGGTATTACTGACCCCAAAATATCAGCCTACCGACTATCCCATTTGTAAAATGGTTCCTATAGTACTATATATTCCTTAGTCTAATATCTTGTTTTCACAAAACCAATTAATGACTACTGGGAAATAATGCTTAAAAGAGCCAATGCTATAAAAATTATGTTATCTTGCAAGAAATACTAATTTATCTCTCTGTGTCCCCAGGAAAAATATCACAATTTAAACATTGGGGTCTTATAGTACTTGTTTTATCATTTATAAAATGTTTATTAAAATGTTAAATGCATCAACCCAAATATCTGAGGATAATTTTCATTAATATTTGTACTCAAAATCATTTTCAATCAGGACACAAGTCAAAAATCTTTGTATTCTTTTTTTTTAATCACTAATTCAATAGAAAGCCATTACTATTCTGTTCAATTTTAATCAGTACAATTCAACAAGTACTGGAGGAACTTACTATGTACTAGCTATAGTGTTAGAGGCCAATAAAAAGGCAGAAATAAAAAAACAGTTCCTGCCCTCAAAGTTTAAAAAATTACAAAGCTTTCAAAAAGTGAAGCATCCAGAAGTTAATTTGCCTACCATATATGCCAGGTACTATAAAGATGTTATAAGGAATACAAATAAACATGAGAGAAAGTCTAATCCCTGTCTTCAAGGATCATATTACATTCTACTAGAAAATTATAAGTACACATAGGTTTGAGAATGAAAGGTGTCTTCTTCACAGAAGCAAAATTAATTCACAAAAAATAAGTAATGAATGGTATAGATGCATGTCACAGGATTTTGGAAGCAAGTAATTTATATTGGCTGGGATGATGTAAAAAAGATATTTCAAGAGAAGATACTATGTCAACTAAGCCTTGAAAGATGGAGTAGGGTTCCAACAAGTGAGAAAAAAAGGAAGGGAATTCCAAAGTTTGGAGCAAAAATGTACAAAGTAGCCTGAGAGAGTAATGCAATGAGTTAGAATGCTCAGACTGAAATGAAGATTGGGAAGATAAGTGGAAACCTCATTGTGGAAAGCCTTGAATGCCAGGCTAATTAAATTTAGACTTTTTCTTTTCAATCCTTTAAGCAACATATAGCTACTGAACATTTTTAAGCTGGAAAGTACTGTTTTCAGAAGACAATCTGGCAATGTATGGCAGGACAGATCAAGAAAGAAGGCCAAACAATCCATATGCAAAGTGATGACCTGACCTAGGATGATAGTAAATGGGAAGGGAAATAAATAGACAAATGTGAGAGAATTGTCAAAGGATTAAAAGTATTAATAATACAATGGTATTTCCACAGAATTGTTCATCAACTCTCTCATTAATTCTCATAGCATCCTTGTGAGATATTCAGCAAATATTTTTATACAGATTTATTGATAGGAATTGAACCAAAGGCATTAAATAATTTCAGTCAGTAAAAATGAAGGAGAAAAAATAGAGAAGAAAACTTGGAATAGCCAGGGAGAAATCATACAGCCTTTATAGATGTCAGGTCATAATAGGCTAGCCCATCACTAGCACATTTTCTGCAATGGGACATCTGGAGCACATGTGTAATAAGATTCACACCAATCTCAATGTAAATGTCTTACATATCCAAAAATTTTTTGTGTAACTATCTTTGAAAGATTTGTAACACATTTTATATAATAATATATTATTTAAATTTATACAAGTTATATATATTATATATAAGTATATATTTATACTGCATATAAATAACAATTTATATAATAATATATAATAATATAGTTACATATAATATTTATGTAACTATATATAATAAAAAATATATTTGCAAAACACTTAAAGGTTTGCAAAATACTTAAAATATCTAATTTTATCTGTTTAACTACCTTGTGGGGGAGGAAGTAGAGAAAGAGAAACAAAGACATGGAGAGCAGGGGACTGGGGGCAGGAGTTGGAAGAGAAAGAGAGAAATTTTATTCTCATTATACACACACACACACACACACACAGATGAGGAGACTAAGGCAGACAAAAGTTAAGTGACTGAAATAACACTTGAACTCGTCATCCTGATTCAAATAAAACAAACAATAAGGACATATCTAAGGCATATGAGGTAGCTAGGTGGTACAATAGATAGAGCTTGGGCCCTGCAATAAGGAAAACCGGACTAGCCTCAGACTCTTATTAGGTGTGTGGCCTTGGACAAGTCACTTAATCCTGTTTTCTTCAGAGTTTCTTCATCTGTAAAACAAGCTAGAAAAGCAAATATTAAACTACTACAGTATCTTTGCCAAGAAAACCCCAAATGGGATCATGAAGAGTCAGACACAACTGACAATAGCAAGCTAAGGGACAAACAACTTTATCTCTCTCCAATGCAAAACCAACAGGTATTGTAACTGTGTCATATTATCTTATTAAATGTAAACTCTGTGAGGAAAGGGACCTGTGTTATCCTATACTTTGTACTTCTTCCAGTTCTAGCACAGTATTCCAAGATTCTAAACACACAGGAGGCTTTCAATAAATGCTTATCAAATTGATTCTAATAGATTGTTTTAATTCCTATGTGAGAAGGGAGAAACATGTTATTTTTCAATTTTGTAACCCCAATTCCTGCACATGGTCTTGCACATATGCCCTCAATAAGTGCTTATCGAATTGATTCCTTTGGAGAATGATAATAAAGAACAAGGAAAAGACAACAGCATAAAACTCTTTATTAAAAGTTCCCCAAATCCTAGTTCAGGGATGATTACTTAAGGTGGCTTCTCTAATACACAAAAGCCAGAGGGGGTCTGAAAAAAAAAGTCTGGGTTGTCATGAGATCAGTCAGCAGGCCCCTCTATTTGTCTTAATTACCTTCTACTCCCTGTAAAACTTCAAATCCATTCCTGAGAGGGATCAAATATCAAAATTTGTTTCCTTTGTCATCTGTTACATTCATTACTCTTTCAGATGTTCAATTATGACTTGGAACATTTCTATGTGAGGAACCAAGATAAGAGAGGATGAGAAATGTCTCACCAGACCTGCCTTCAATTAAGCAACCAGTTCACAAGATAGTGAAACAGTGCCACAACTTTGCTCCTTAACCAAAGATCTACAGGTAATTCCTCACTCCCACCATACACAAGAATGAAATGGAAAGAGTTATTTCTTCTAGTGAAGGCAATGAGGCTCCCTCTCCCTCAGTACTCATTCAAAATCCTGGGAGAGCACTGCTTGGCTTTTTTTTCTCTTCCCACCTACACCTTTAAAATCCTGGATTTTTTCAAAACTCAATTCAAATACTATTTCCACAGGAAGTCTATCTTAGTCTCCTCAGTTATAATGCCTTCAACCACAGAAATTATTTTATATATTTTTTTTCTATTTTTCCTTTGTATGTGTTGTTCTGTAGGCAGGGGCTTTTCAATTTTTGTCTTTAAATTCTCAACATGACAAATATGGAAATGTTTAAAAGAATTGCACATATTTAATCTATATAAGATTGCTATCTTGGGAAGATGGGAGGTAAGAGGGGGGGAAATTTGGAACATTAAGTTTTACAAAAATTAATGTTGAAAACTATCTTTACAGGTATTTGGAAAAATAAAATATTATTGAAAAATTTTTAGAAAACTAGAAACAAAAAAAATCTCAATGCCCAGCACATAGAAAAGCCTTAATAACTACTTGTGAAATGCATGAAGGAATCTTAAAGAGAAGAGTTCATCCCATTCCATCCATTTTATGGATGAAGAAACTAAACCCAAAATCTTCACACACACAAATCAACCAACCAAACAGCATTTTTATCAGGTGCCTACTAAGTGCCAACCATTGTTCTAGGAATTAGATTATTCCAGGATTCAAGGACAAAAACAAAAGTCAATATCCTTGAGGAGCTTACATTCTGTTGGGGAGACTTGTAGGAAATACAGATAGTAAATAGAATAGACAGAAATCAAACCCAGGTCCAGTCACCTTTCTATTGGACTTACACTGGCCCTTGAGTTGAAACTGTTATTCCTGTAATCATCTGGCTCTCAGGTTTAGCAGGAATTCTCCTGGAGGTGAGATCTTAAAAAATCTTGCTAAAGACAGGACTGATTGATTGACTCTTACTTTTAACATATATTGGCTATGTGACCTTCAACAAGCCACTTAACTTCTCAATGACTTAAGCAATTCTTGAAAAGAATAAGGACCAATATGCAATGATACAAGTAACTCACTCAGTGGTGAACTTCCTCCAATGAAAACACAGGTCTAGACAAGACAGCAGCATTTTTGACAGTTGTCACAACACTAGATCATCCTGTGCTCATATTCCACAAAAACCCAAGTCTTTTTCACATGAACCTAAATGTGAAACCCATTATTTGTCTATTAATAACAATTGGGTCAGGGCTTAAAATGCGCATGTCCTTCTTTACCCAGATGTGTCTTTTTTTCCCCAAAAATAATGTGAACTAATAGAATACATGACTTTGTACACTTAGAACAAATGCACTTCAGGAACCTTCAAACACTTCATTTGTTCATCATATATTAAGCATCTGCTGTGGGCCAAGAAATGTGCTAGATACCAGGAATTCTTAAGACAATCCCTAACTAAAGGAGTTTATATTCTACTGAGAAATACAAGATATCCACAGAAACAGATGGAAACTCAATAAATAAATAAATAAATACTAATTTCTGGGGTAGATAAGGGGCCACTAACAATGGGGAGTGGAGAGGTGCTTACTCTCTGAGGAACCTAGGAGATCTAAGATAAAAAGGTGAAAGGGGAGAATGCTGTAAGGGGGTAGAGGGGAAGAAACTGTAGGGTACAAAAGATAAAGATGTCATGTCGGTCATGGGGATTAGCACACAGGCAAGCATGGTTGGAACATAAGCATGACGGAGAGTAATGAGTAATCAAAGTGGAAAGATAAGCAATAGTCTGACTGTGAAAGACTAAGTGCTAAAAAGAATATCAATTTGTTTGTAAGGAATTGATCTGTTCATTATCAATCATTCTTTATGCAGTAAATCAGGTTCTTTATAAGAATATAATACTCTAATATAAGTTTAAATTATGGTATATACTTGAAAATGATGAAACTCATTTCTTCAAGAATATTTTCTAATTCAGATTTATTACTACTTCAGACTAGCCATTTCCCCATTTAGTCCAAATTAAGGAGTTTTTATTGGATGTTATTAAAAAGTGAACATACTGAATACCCAGAAAGGAACTGAGACCACAAAGAGCCATCCTAGCATAATCAAAAAACAGGTCACATCAGAGTGGCCTTATTTCCTTTTTTGACAGCGTTACTACAGCAGTGGAAGAAGAAATGTGTTGACATAATTCACATCCATATTTTAGCTAACATCTAAAAGTGCCTGATACTATCCTTGTGGAAAACATGGTGAGAGTGGGCAAAACAAGTGGGCAAATATAATTGTTTGAGGGCAGCTAGATTGGGCAGTGCATAGAGCACCAGCCTTGAAGTCAGGAAGACCTGAGTTCAAATCTGGTCTCAGACACTTAATACTTCCTAGCTGTGTGACCCTGGGCAAGTCACTTAACCCCAATTGTCTCGGCAAGAAAGAAGAAAAAAAAAAGAAAGTATAATTGGATGGAGTTAGAACTGGCTAAATGACTAGAACCAAAGTATAGTCATTATTAATTCAACTTTTAGTGGTATTCCTCAGGGACTTAGGCTACTTCATACTTTTAAAGTACAGATGGGAGTAGCACCTACTATGTGCCAGGCACAATAACTCTGTGAGGTAGGTGTTGTAATTATTTTCCTTTTACAGTTGAAGAAACAGGAAGAGGTTGCATATCTCTTTCCCAAAGTCACATAGCTATTAAGTGTAAACCAAATATGAACTCAAGTTTTCCTAACTCAAGTCCAGTTATCTATCTACCTCCTACCTGCCTCAGCATAGATGACCAGCACGTTTATCAACTCCGCAGATAATACAAAGTCGTGAGGAATGACTAACACACTGGGTGGTAGTTTCAGGATCCAAAAAACAGTGTTGACAGACTACATCTTTGGATTAAATTTGGTAAGAGAAAATTTAATAGTAATAAAAATCAACTCTCATACTTGGTTTAAAGGACAGCAATTTCACAGTACAAAGGGAAAGGCCAAGTGCAGTTTGTCTGAAAAAGGAACTGGGGATTTTAATGAACCACAAGATCAATGTGGAATCAACAGCGCAACATGGTAGCCAATAAATTTGCAATGTTTTTAGGTTATCCTAGAGGGTTAGTTTCAAGGAATAAGGAGGTAGATGACCCCACTACTCTGCCATATCCAGATCAGACCACCTTCAGAGTATTGTTTTCAGTTCATAGCATTACATTTGAAGGAAGAAATTAATTTATCATAATTATACTTCATATAACATTTTATATAACAGTAAAAATATAATTATGTATTATATAAATTGATATAAAGTGAGGTATGCAAGCCAAATTATTAAAAGGCTTCAAATTCATGCCACATTAATATATGATGAAAAAAGTAAGGGTTGACCCATAAAAAGATAAGAGATGTGGGGTAGAAAGTTGGGACATCATAATTTTTTTTTCAAGTCTTCAACTGGCTTACTGTGCGTAGAAATCAGGTGTCCCTTTCACTTCTTATTCATTTTTACAACATGTCCTATGAGAAGTATCTCTTTTACCCCTTTCCAGCTCTACATTATATATAGTAATTTTTCTCCATTAGAATGTAAGCCTTTGGAAGGGAGGGACCATCATATCTGTATTTATATTACCTGGATTTTTATCTAATTGTGCAAAAGTGGGATTAAATCTCTCAGCTAGATCCCAAAAGGCAGAATTAGGAGCAATGGCTAGAAGCTATTAAAAGGAAAATTTAAGTTTCAGTTAATAAAAGGCTTTCTAAAAATTAGAACTATCAAAAATATTATATGCTTTGCTTTGGAAAATAGTAATATTCCTGCTCACTTACACAAGTGGTCTTAAAGCAAATTCTTAATGTCTATGTATTTCTAACCAAATAACTTATTCAAACATAAATTTAACCAGGTGTTCTTTGAGGACTCTTACAACTCTGATATGGGGAGGAGATTTAATCCTATAGTTAGAAGTAAATGGTCCATATTGCAAAAGTTGGCTCACAAGATATTTAGAACTTAGAAGCCTTTTCCCCAATAGAAGCTATTTAGGTTCAGAAGCTAGTCCAAAAAAGTTTTAACCCATTATAATTAGTGTGGCTGATTTATTTCAAAGTTATTCTCTGTGATACCATTTTGGGTTTTCTTGCTAAAGATACTAGAGTCATTTGCCATTTCTTTCTCCAGCCCAGTTCACAGATGAGGAACTGAAACAAACATAATTAAGTAACTTGGCCAGGATCACAGAGTTAGTGAGTATATGAGGCTAGATTTGAATTCAGGTCTTCCTGACTCTAGGACTGGAATTTGTGGAAAGAAGATAAGTCTTATTAAGTGCTATACACTGTGCTAAGAAACTTAGAAGAAAATACCTCCTTGGTGGAGTATGTAATCAAAATTTTAAGTTCTGTTAGACTCCTCATAACTTTAAGAACTGCAAATGTTCCTATTACCCTAGGACTGGCAGTCTATCCTCTTCACTGCCTAGGTGCCCTATAATCTGTGTTATGTATATGTAAACCCTAAACAATGTAATCTACAGAATCTGAAAATGTAAGCATAAGGCAAAAAAAAGTTATTGCAGAGAAAATCAAGGTGCTTCAAATTTCATAGAGAAAAAGGTAACCAAGACAAATTAAGCTGTGATCTAATTCATCTTCACTTGTCCCAGGTAAATAGAAAGGTAATATAGTCCATCTATTTGGACCACTATCAAAAGGGGACTCAGTGGAGAATTTGTTACTGATTCTCTAACAGTTAAGATTAAAGACACTTACATCTGATGCTATAGATGCTATATGTATTCCAAACCTGTTTGGTGCTCTAAATCATTGATGATGATGTCGATGATGATAATTGTAGCTAGTATTTACTTTGTGCTGGACACTGTGTTAAGCACTTAACAATTATCTAATTTGATCTTCATTTGATCTTCGATCTTCTTGGAGGTATATGCTTTTATTATCCTCATTTTGCAGATGAGGAAACTGAGGCAAAGAACAGTAACTCTGCTCACTAAGTGTCTGAGGTCATATTTGAACTCAGGTAGGCCTAATTCCAGGCCCAGCAATTGATTCACTGGGCCATCTAACTATCTGGTATAATGTTACAAAGGCAGTTATATATCTAGTTAACTGGGCTAATATTACAAAGGCAGTTGTATGGATAAAGACTAAAAGAAGGACTTTATACTTCTGAGCTATTACCTTTGACGACAGTTTGTGATTTGTCTCTACTCTACAACATTTTCTCTTGCCCTTGGTTGGAAGAAGGTACAAGGTGAAAGTCTTAGTCGGCAGTGTCAAACACAGAATAAAAATGAATCCCTGTTGGCTACATAATGCCTTAAAAAACCACAAATTCACATTATCTATGTTCTACTGTAGTTAAATTTATTTACCCACAGGCTATGATTTGACACCTTTGCATTAGTAATTATTAAGAACCTAATTTAAAAGATATATTCTTTATGAGCTGGACAGAGAAAGAATACTAGTCACAATAGTGGCTATTTGGGAATAAGAAGGAAATCTAAGAATAGTTAGTACCTGTGACCGGTATGGGCAGGGATGGGTCTGGACAGTCATTTTCGAGTTTGGAGACAAAGGGGAAGCTGGAGTTCATGAATATGGCTGCAGGATTCCTAGAGACTAAAATGCTGAAAACCACTTGACCTAGACAAAATTGAATTTGAGTTTCCATTACTTCAATGTAGATTTAAGTCTTTCCCTAACTACTTTTAACCTCATGTGTTACTTCTAAGAGTAAGCTTTCCCCATTGCAAATTACAAAATTGAAATATGTGGAAACAGCGGAGGATCTTAGATCTTTTCATCCAAAAACTTCATTTTACAAAAAAGTTAACTGAAGACCTGAGAGGTAAAGGGACTTACCCAAAATTAGAAAGTAACAGAACCAAAACTGGAACCCAGATGAATTGAGTGGGTTAGCCCAAAAACAAAGACTGCTCTTTTTATCCACTCTCATTATAAAGAAACACACTGGCTCAGATGTGATCAGTGAAAACTGAAAAGCTGAAGACACTTTGTATCTTATGATGGTACTAGCAAAGATGATATACCTGAATTCTAGAGAGTGGATTTTGTGGAAAGAAGGTAAGTCTTAAGTGCTACACACTGTGCTAAGAAACTTAGAAGAAAATACCTCCTTGGTATAGTATGGAATCAAAATTATAAGTTCTGTTAGACTCCCCATAACTTTAAGAATTGAAAATGTTTCTATTACCCTCAACCCCCACACTCTGTTTACTTTGTTAGATTATACAACAGTGACTTTAGTTTCAAAGGTTTCCACTTCTTTAATCAAGCTCAATACTAACAGGAACAGGACAATACTATGAAGAGAAAATGGTGCCAACAGGATAGACTGGTTTCAACAGCCCTGTAAAATGGTTGGGAATAATGTATAATAGAAGAAGGAAATCCTTGGCTTGGAACAACATAAGGAATTCATGTAAACACTGATGGAGAGATTTCTTGTTGTATTTTGTATTCATTCCTTTCACTCCTCTGGAGAATGTTAGGGTGGATACCAGATAATCCTTAAAGTTCCTTCCAGCTTTCAATCCCATGACCCAACTCTAATTTGTAATATCATTATTTGTACATGTCTTAGTTTTCCAATTAAACTATAAGCCCCAAGCAAAGATTCTATAGAGTTATCTCTATAGTCACCACAGCAGCATCCTTGCTAGGCACTTAATAAATTGTTTGTTGACTTGAACCTAATTTAGCCCAAGGTCCCAATGAATAATTCAAGGACAAGGAAAAGAACACCCAACAGTGAAACAGTTATTATTATTTTTTTAAGAGTAAGCTAGTTCCCTGTTAAATGAAGTAGAGTCTGAATGACCACCTGTGAGTGACATTATAGATGGGGGTAGAAGTTGGGACTAAATGATCCCTGAGATCCCTTCCAACATAAGTGTCTCTGAACCTGTACTGAACTATGAAGTTAGCTACACAAAGAAAACAAAATGACAAACATTAAATAATGTTCTTTTTAAAAAACCCTGTCACTCATGAATATAACTGCAACATATCATCCTATTTTATCACTGCACAAAATTTAAAACCTCAAGTTGTCCTGTGCATATCCATGTACTTGGACATGAACTTACATGCATAGACAGCCTTTTCCCCATGTGGATTTTTTGTTTGTACTGAATTTTTTTTAAGTTTTTCAAAACCACACCCTGTGCTTCTATTACATTATGACCCTTCCCATTATTCTGTTCATTTCTTTTTCTTTGAGACAGTACACACCCTGCAATATTGCTGACATTAACATTACTGGTCAAAAATACTGCTGTCCTAGAATTCTTTTTACCAGTCACAAAATTTCAAAACCTTGGCCTTTGTTTCAAGAGTGACTAGATAACTTATTCTTTCCCATATTAATTTTTAACACCTTGAAGAAGAGACAAACAACAATAGGATGGATTTCTTCAACAAAAGAAAGAAAATTCAACAAATATACTACTGGTGAATGGCAGAGGCTTTTACCTGTGACCTAAAATTTATTCTTCAAAGATGCAAAGAAAATTAGCAACAGATAAGTGTGATGATCACAGTATAGTACCACAGATAACATGATTGGAGAATGCTTTTCACTCATACCAGAAAAAAAATTAAATATAATTAAAACATCTGAAGTAACCATTCAACCTCCAGTTTACTTGTATAGGTCAGAGAACAATATCCTAAGAAAGAACCAGTGGTCACAGTTCTAAGGAGGTTGAAGGTTACATTTTTCCTCTTTGATATCTATCAAGATAACCCACAATCTAGTTAAATTGCAAGCAAATCACAATTACCCTTGGATTGAGAAAAGACTGAAGAGAAGAAATCATGAGTCAAATTTCTGAAGAACCAGTGACCTGCAGAAAAAAAATGCAGAATAAAGAGTACAGTAGTTCATAGTTGTATAAATGGAAACTTTATTAAAGCTTGGTTTCTTTGTTCTACAATAAGACAACTCTCTCCTCCACAACCTCAGCAACTTATTGCATTCACATCTATGACATTGTGAGCAGTCACAATAAGGTGGGAGGTGGGGAGAATTATTTCAGTAAATAGTCCTACAATGAGTGCTGGGAGGAGGGATATGAGGGGGAATCTCTAAAAAGATTCTTGGAATGAAACCTATCCAAATGTCAGCTTCAGAAGACAAAGCCAAATTCTATTACTGTAGATGGATAACTTAGTTTATGTTGAATTTCTATCTTCTGATAAACTGTCTATGGATAGATTCGATCAAAACTGCAAAGGGGACTAGCAGAAAATCATGCAACCCAAAAGTCACCCAGCCTGGAATTAACATTTCAAAAGAAACATAGAAAGTCACTAGCCTTTCTCTACTATGATGATGGTTATCTTTTCACCCTCCAACATCCATACCCTACCTTTACATAGGTAGAAATTATCTGATGAAGTCAGAAATACAGCCCAGACAGATCTGTGTAATCTCGTGCTCCACAAGGATACAGAGATAGCCATGTAGCTACCAAGAGTCTTTGGGGTTACCTGAATCTGTCACTGCATCCCTTTTACATTTTGTAAAGGCTGGCAAGAGGCTGACAAACAGGAAACACAATTGTGACAGAGCTTTGTTCTGCCTGCAGTGAATTACATGCAGTAAGGGTTAGAGACGCTGGCAGCCGACAGAAAAAGAAATCAAAGAAAGCATCCTTTCAAGCCAGACTGTAATGTTTGGTTCTGAGGAGGTATACTGGAGAGTAGTTAGAATTTGAGATGAGGAGAGACAGGGATTTTATATTTTCTAGGTGCCTCTGTTAAAAAAAATAATAATCACCACCCCATATCATTTCTGCAGTTTCTCTGGCCCCCAAATTCTCCCTTTGGTGGTAGAGACTCTTTTAAGCAAGTATGGTCCTCCAAACAACAACAAAAGGTGAGGGGAGCAAGGGCAGGGTAAGAGACTCTGAGATTAATAGATACTGAATACCTAGACCTAGTTAATCCGTTCATGTGAATAGACTAAAATCCATGCCACCCACATAGACGCACACAAACTAGCGCTACATTGCCAGGCACTGTTTTTTCCTCTTCTTAGTCCCACAGATGATCCTCCCCGCCTCCCCATTCCCATCCCTCCCAGCCGCCACCTCTTCATTTCTTTCTTTGGTTATTGGTTTTAATATCCCAGGCCACCAGGTCTTTGGAAACACTGTACCACTGCCCCCAGGCAGGAAACAGGCAAAGCATCCTTGGCTAACTGCGATGTTTTCCACAAGCCCTAGCTTGCTCTTTGTCCTGCTACTTGCCCTTTCAGAAGAAACCACCTCACCCTAGTCAATCGGGATTGGCCACAAGAAAGCTCTCAAAACATCTGTCCCTTCTGCCTTGGATCTGGAAAAAGGAAATAAGGGCAGAGCTAGACCTAGGCACACCGCTGGCTAACTTCTTCCTTGGGGGAGGGGGAAGGGGGTATTTTGTTTGCCCTGGGAAAAGGGGGAAAGAATTAAAGGATTGGTCAAGAGGGGGCGTTGCCCATCAGCCCACCGGCAGTAGCTGCACACACCCCCACCCACCCACAGGCACACAGTCAGATCCTCAATTTGACCAGAGCTCCAGGGGGCATCCGAGGACTCCAGGAACAGACACAGACATCGACACTCGGCGATTTCCCTCCCTCCCCCTAACACCTCAGTCATCATGCTAAAATTCAATCCAGCCAATACTTAAAAACCTCAACTCTCAGCAGACCACCCTATCCATCCCCGTCCGCCGTGAATGCTTCACACAGCCAGAGACTGACTCTATTCAGCCCTTTGCACCCCAGTCCTCCAGCAATGGGTTAGGCATAAGGGTACCCAGTGTACCCACAATTGAAAAAAAAAAGAAACAATCTCTCCCTCTCTCTCTCTCTCTCTCTCTCTCTCTCTCTCAAAGCACATCTGCAGCAGCCACTAAAAGCACTGCCAGCTTTTTGGACTTCTCAGGTTTTTGGAAAGACACCCCACCCTACATCTCCATCCTCTCACCCACCCTCTACGAGTTCTAGGGGCCGAGGAAGGTGGACGAAAGCTGGAAGACAAAGCGAAACTCACTGACCTTTCCTTTTAGCCTCGTCGGGGTCTGCCCTAAACAAGCAACGGTGGCGATAGTAGCAGTTGGAGCATCCCCAGGTTGTCCCAATTCGTCCCGTGCCTGCTGCTCACTCCCTGAGTCTCAGTCTCCCTCTCCTTCACTCCCTAACACGCACACACACACACACACACGCGCGCGCGCGCACACATACAGAGACACACGCGCGAGCGCGCCAGGAAAACGCTGGGACTCCCCACGAACTGGCTCCCGCTGATGAACAGAGGAGAGCGGAGGGGCCGATCGGGTAGCACCCGTGGAGAAGCTGAAGTAGCTAAGGGCTCAGTCAGAGTCGCCGGCCCGCCCGCCTGCCCTATTCGGGTCCTCTTCTGCAGCCCTGCACCTACCGGGTCCTCCAGGCAATGTCCTTCGACCCCTACTACCCGCCTGTCCCCTAACAACGCCGCCGCTCCTTTCTGGTTTCTGTGCACAAATTGGAGCTGGATCTTTTTGTGGCACACCAGAGCGCGCACACGCGCACACACACACACACACACACCCGGAGACAGAGACACACGAAGAGCAGACAGCGGTTGCAGGAGCTCCCTTCCTCCCCCGGGTACCGCCCCCCATACTGGGCTCCGCCTCCTTCCCACTTCTTACCACCCCGCTGCCCTGCAATGTCCGTGGGTTAGTCTGGCTGTCTGGCTGTCCGGCTGTCCGGCTGTCCACCCTCCATCAGTAGAGAGGTCTGACCGCGGTTAATGCCCACCCTTCAGTTCTTTCGCCCTTTTTTTTCCCAATGGCCCAACTTCACCCCCAGCGCTGGGGAGTTTTTCCCTCCACCGCCGTCGAAAGAGCCTCAGCTGGAGCAGGACCCAGGAGGGAGTCAGGTGTGAAGAGCAGAAAGCCAGAACTGCTCCGCGGAGAGGAGGGCGGAGCCCGGGGATTTGAAGTGAAGGAGGCGGAGCCGTGCAAGAGACCAGAGACTTGGGGGGCGGGGGGCGGAGAGGGAGAGGAGGAGGAGCTTGGTTATCACGTTCCCAGAAACTGGCCTCGCGCCACTCCAGGTCTACTCTGTTTTGGCCGCCCCAAAAATTTTTCACAGTAAGATTAGGACAGGGGCCCTTTCCAGAGAGATCCTGAAAGAAAGAGGATTCTTCTGTCTGAGGCACTCAGGGCCTCCAGTTTTCCATGTCAGTGGGTACATAAACATTTGATTTCAGGGGATGGCCAAAGTATAGGGATAAGATCTCTCCATTATTTCCCTCCCACCCCATTCCCAGCTTGTAAATCTTATCTTGCTACCACAAAAATAAATAAATAAATAAATTTAAATTAAAAAAAAAATCTACCCTACACAGATGAAATGGCTAGAGTGTTTTATCTTCCAAGGAAAACTTAAGAGACCATTCCACACGATTATTTACCTGCAAAACCTTGTCCTTGTCAATGGAGAACCTATTTAGCTGGTCTTTGACTAAAGAGAGAAAAAGGAAGAAACTAGGCAAGTGGCATTTCCCTTTTTCAAAGCAAGATTCCTTTGCATTCACGGAGTAATTAACCCTCCACAACCTGTCTATTTTGGGTCCCTTTCAAACATCTTCCATAATTTGCTGGAGTTTGAGTTGAAGAACGCTTTGCTATTGTCTTAGTCTACAAAATTAGGAAACTGGAAACCTTCCATAGTCTCTCAGGAGAATATCCTAGAATGCAGAAAAGAGGAAAAACAAAAATAAAAACAAAAACAGGCAGAAGCCCAGTGACCAAGCTGAGTAATTATGTCTTACTATAGTTACATCTAGAGGCCTCAGTTTTCCCTTCTTGCCCTATCAAATATGGCTGTGTTCCAGCAACTAACTTCATAATGGAAATCTTTATTCATGATACACAGATACAATCTAACCCTCATTAATCATATTTTCCCTATGTCTAGTTATTCCCGTGAAACTATATTTCCTCTTCTGTCTATTGCACCCTTGCAATTGAAATACACTTTTCCATTTATTAAATCTTCTGTGTCCTTCCCTGTACCTCCAAGGGAAATCCACATGTTGGAATTTTGCATGTGTCCCTAAGAATAAAAGAAGGCCAAGTTGCTTAGGAATACTATTCTAAGAATCTGTTTTCAACTTTTAGCAAGAAAGCAATTTTTTAAGACAGAAAAGATTTTCCATGAGAAAACTGGACGCTGTAGTCCAGGAGCTTAGAATAGGGTAAATTGGTTGTTAGTTTCAGGGTACATTTTCAAGAGCTTTTCTAATAGTTATGAAAAATGGTTTTTAGGAAACTTTTTTTTGCTATTGTAAGGCAAATAAGTATGAGGAATCACTACTTATTACTGTTCTCCTACATAATCTCAACATTTAATCATTCATTCTAAGAATGAATAGTCTTTTTGATGCTGGATACTTAGTTAAATTTTAATGGTCTTCTAATTTACCCAGCATTACATCAATTTAATAGACTTAGTCAACTGAAAATTTTCTTTCCATAACTTCAGCAAGTTAGAGGTAAATCTCTGAAACAGAAACATTTTTCACTTCTAAATCAAATCATACCACATGCTTCATATGGAGAACACATGTCTAGAAGAGCAACCATATTGAACAGAGAACATTATTTTGGAAATGCAGCTGACTGATTCTGCAGCATTGTTACACATGCCTAAAATATTGTAGCACCGACAAAGTTACCATGTTTTATGATAAACAATTATGTAACTTGATTTAAAAACATTTTTATACATAATTAGAATTTCTGGAATTTTTACCTCAGAATTATCAAATATTTAGAAGCCTATCTAAGATATATATAGAGAAACTATATAAAAACTACATGAAAACAACTACAAAACACTCTTCAGAAATGAAGATGGACCTAAATAAGTGGAACAGTAATCAATATTCAAAGATGTGTTGTACCAATATAATAAAAATTATCAAAATAATTTACTTATTCAATGCCATACTAATCAAACTATTTTATTTTCATTTCAGTCATATACAACTCTTGGTAATCCTATTTGGAGTTTTTTGGCAGAGATACTAGAGTGATTTGACATTTCCCTTGCCAGCTCATTTTATAATGAAGAACTGAGGCAAAAGGGGTTAAGTGGCTTACCCAAGATCACAGAGCTAATAAGTGTCTGAGGTCAGATTTCAATTGAAGAAGAGTCTACCTGATTCCAAGCCTAGTGCTCTATCTACTGGGCCACCTAGCTGACCTTTTATTTTTACTTTAGAGAACAAAAACAATAATAAACCAGAAAATAATACCAGAAAAAAAGAAGAGAGAGGAAGGAAGGAAGGAAGGAAGGAAGGAAAGAAGGAAGGAAGGAAGGAAGGAAGGAAGGAAGGAAGGAAGGAAGGAAGGAAGGAAGGAAGGAAGGAAGGAAGAGAGGAAGAAGGAAGGAAGAGAGGAAGAAGGAAGGAAGGAAGGAAGGAAGGAAGGAAGGAAGGAAGGAAG
>JAJPUD010001229.1:59965-117659 GCA_023553655.1 Myrmecobius fasciatus
GAAAGAAGGAAGGAAGGAAGGAAGGAAGGAAGGAAGGAAGGAAGGAAGGAAGGAAGGAAGGAAGGAAGGAAGGAAGGAAGGAAGGAAGGAAGGAAGGAAGGAAGGAAGGAAGGAAGGAAGGAAGAGAGGGAAAGAAGGAAGAGAGGGAAGAAAGGAAGGGAAGGAGGGAAGGAAAAAAGAGAGGGAAGGAAGGAAGGAAGAGAGGGAGGAAGGAAGGGAGGAAGGAAGGAAGAGAGGAAGAGAGGAAGAAAGGAAGGAAGAGAGGAAGGAAGAGAGGAAGGAAGAGAGGAAGGAAGGAAGGAAGGAAGGAAGGAAGGAAGGAAGGAAGGAAGGAAGGAAGGAAGGAAGGAAGGAAGGAAGGAAGGAAGGAAGGAAGGAAGGAAGAGAGGAAGAAGGAAGGAAGAGAGGAAGAAGGAAGGAAGGAAGGAAGGAAGGAAGGAAGGAAGGAAGGAAGAGAGGAAGGGAGGAAGGAAGGAAGGAAGGAAGGAAGGAAGGAATGAAGGGAAGGAAGAGAGGGAAGGAAGAGAGGGAAGAGAGGGAGGGAAGGAAGAAAATGTAATTGTGAGAAAGGTTCCAGAAAGAATAGCACATTGGTCTGAATTGGCTCTACCTTTTTGGAAAGCAAATTGGAACTATGGTACTTAAAAAGCTACTAAACTGAGTATACTATTTGATTAAGAAATATCACTACTAAACTAATACTACTACTATTCTAAGCCTAGAGATCAAAGAGAAGGGGAAAAATGACTAGATATAGTCATCTATTTATTTTATAAATGTTTATGTTAAATATTTATACAAATATAAATAAATAACAAAAATATTTATAGCAACATTTTTTGTTGTAGCAAAAAACTAGAAAGAGAAGAGATGCCCATCAATTGAGGAATATCTGAACAAATTATTATATATGAATACCATAGAATGTTATTGCATCATAAGAAAGAACAGTTTCAGAGAAGCCTTGAAGTTTGACAAAATGATGTAGAAATGACAGTCAGAAAAATAATTTATATAGTAACAATTTTATTTGGTGTTGGGAAAGAAGATAAGAAATAAAAGTGACTCTTGAAAACATTTTTTAAGTCCACAAAAGAGAATTGAAAATGGTTCAGAGGAAAACAAGGACAAGCAGAACAGCTTTGAAAGCAACATGCTGAATTAATTAATCAGATAGATGGATGGATGTATGGATAAATGTATACGAATTTTAAATCACTATCTACAAAAATCAAGATTTGTAATTTACATATAATCCTTTTTTTTCTCTTCTACTTTGTATATGGAAATGTTCCCCTTTTTTGGTGGTTATTACACTCCAAATATTTTTAAATTGATGAATTTATAAAATTTTTGTAAATCTGGTATGAAACTAAAAAATTATTTAGCCCAATCCCTGCCCCCTCTAATTAAAGATAGGGGAACTAAGAGAAGTCAAGTAAAGAGCCTTTATTAAATAATTTAAGTATTATGTGCCAGACACTGTGCTAAGATACAAAGAAAGGCCTAAAAAAAAGAAGTACCTATTCTCAAGAATCTTATAGTGTGAAGTGGGAGAAGCATGAAAACTGTCTGCAAATAGATATACAGGATAAATTGGAGATAATCTTAGAAGGAAGGCACTAAGATTAAGGAGGACTAGAAAAGACTTAGATGGGATTTTTGCTGAATGTTGAAGGAAGCCAAGAAGAAGTGAGAGTAAAAGCTCCAAGAATGGAGAATAGCTGGTGAAAATGTCTGGAGTGGAGAAATGCCAAGCCTTGGGCAAGGAATAGCAAGCAGGCCCATTGGATTAAGCAATTAACCCTGAATCCCACGATTTGTATTCATTACACATTACTCATTAGTTATATAAATTATGTAATTCATGTCATATGACTGCTGATACAATATTCTTTTTTAACTATACTATTGATAAAGACCCAAAGCACTTATATAATCAGTTCCAAAATAGGATTCATTCTCTTTCCTCATAAACCTCTTCTCTTCCAAGCTTCCTGGTGAGGCAATGAACATCCCCCCAGGTATTCAGGCTCAAAATCTCAGCATCATCTTCCACTGGGTTATTTCATGTAACACTTCGTATCCCATCAGTTGTTAAATCTTGTTATTTCTACCTACACAGAATCTCTAATATTATCCCCTCTTCTCCACTCAGCCACTCTCCTAACTTAGGTCCTCAGCTGCTCTCACCTGACTATTGCAATAGCCTTCTAGCTGGCCTGTCTTTAATATTTCTCCCTAGTCAACTCTATCTGTGATTCAGATATCAAAGTGATTTTCTATAAGTGTACGTATGAGTTTGTCATCTCCCTACTCAACAAACTCCAATGCTTCCCCATTACTTCTATGGTCAAATACAAAATTCTCTGTTTGGCATTTGAAGCTTTTCTTGAACCAGCCCCTTGCTCTCTTTCTTTTTTTTTATTTTAATTTTTTCATTTTATTAAAGCTTTTTATTTGCAAAACATATGTATGGGTAATTTTTCAATACTGACCCTTGCAAAGCTTTCTGTTACAAATTTTTCCCCCCTAGTCCCTACTCCTTCCCTAGATGGCAGGAAGTCTACTACATGTTAATTATGTTAAAATACTTGACAAATAGAATATATGTATATATATTTTTACAGTTATCTTGCTGTGCAAGAAAAGTCGGATCTACAAGAAAAAAAAATCTGAGAAGACAAACATAATGCAAGCAAACATCAATAGAGACCCTTGCTCTCTTTCTAAGGTTCTTACACTACTCCTCTTAAGATAAGCTTCACTTACCTTCTTTCTTTATTTTTTCCTTTTTTTATTTTAATACTTTTTATTTGCAAAACATATGTATGGGTAATTCCTCAACATTAACCCTTACAAAGCTTTCTGTTACAAATTTTCCCCCCCTACTCCCCATCTCTCCCCTAGATGGCAGGATATCCACTACATGTTAATTATGTTAGAATACTTAAGAAATCGAACATATGTATAGTTATTTCCACACATCATTTTTTGTGCAGGAGAAATCATATCTACAAGAAAGAATAATTAGATAAAGGAAATACAATGCAATAGAGAACATGAAAACATCAATAGAGAACATGAAAATGTTATGTTGTGGTCCACATTTCACATCCCTCTCTCTGGGTGTATTTGGCTCTCTTCACCGAACAATTGGAACTGGTTTGAAGCATTTCATTGTTGAAGAGAGTCATGTCCATCAGAATTGATCATCATATACTCTTGTTGTTGCCATGTATAATGATCTCCTGGTTCTCCTCACTTCACTGAGCATCAGTTCATGCAAGTCTCTCCAGGCCTCTCTGAAATCGTCCTGCTGGTCGTTTCTTATAGAGCAATAATATTCCATAACATTCATATACCATAATTTATTCAGCCATTCTCCAATTGAAGGGCATCCCTTCAGTTTCCAGTTTCTAGCCACTACAAAAAGGGCTGCCACAAACATTCTTGCACATGTGGGGCCCTTTCCCTCCTCTAAGATCTCTTTGGGATATAGGCCCAATAGAAACACTGCTGGATCAAAGGGTATGCACAGTTTGATAACTTTTTGAGCATAGTTCCAAATTGCTCTCCAGAATGGTTGGATCCGTTTACAGTTCCACCAACAATGCATCAGTGTCCCAGTTTTCCCATATCCCCTCCAACACCTGTCGTTATCCTTTCCTGTCATTTTAGCCAATCTGACAGGTGTGTAGTGGTACCTCAGAGTTGTCTTAATTTGCATTTCTCTGATCAATAGTGATTTGGAGCATCTTTTCATATGACTAGAAATAGTTTTAATTTCATCATATGAAAATTGTCTGTTCATATCCTTTGACCATTTATCAACTGGAGAATGGCTTGAATTCTTATAAATATGAGACAGCTCTCTATATATCTTAGAGATGAGACCTTTATCAGAACCCTTAAATGTAAAGATGATTTCCCAATTTGATGCTTCCCTCCTAATCTTGTCTGCATTAGTTTTATTTGTACAGAAACTTTTTAACTTAATATAATCAAAATTGTCTATGTGGTGTTCAATTAAGAGTTCCAGATCTTCTTTGGACATAAATTTATTCCATCTCCACAGGTCTGAGAGGTAAACTATCCTATGTTCCTCTAATTTGGTTATAATATCAGTCTTTATATCTAGATCATGAACCCATTTAGATCGTATCTTGGTGTGCGGTGTTAGGTGTGGGTCCAGCCTTAATTTCTTCCACACTAGTTTCCAATTTTCCCAGCAGTTTTTGCCAAATAGTGAGTACTTATCCCAAAAGCTGGGGTCTTTGGGTTTATCAAACACTAAATTGCTAACGTTATTACCTAGATTGTCCTGATATCCTATCCTATGCCACTGATCGACTGCTCTATTTCTGAGCCAGTACCAAATGGTTTTGATGACCGCTGCTTTATAATATAGTTTTAGATCTGGTACAGCAAGGCCACCTTCATCTGTCTTTTTTTTTTTCATTAATTCCCTTGAAATTCTTGACCTTTTGTTCTTCCAAATGAACTTTGCTACTATTTTTTCTGGATCTGTAAAATAATTTCTTGGGAGTTTGATTGGTATGGCACTAAATAAGTACATTAGTTTGGGTAGTATTGTCATTTTTATTATATTCGCTCGGCCTACCCATGAGCACTTAATGTTTTTCCAATTGACTAGGTCTGATTTTATTTGTGTGGAAAGTGTTTTGTAGTTTAGTTCATATAGTTTCTGACTTTTTCTTGGCAGATAGATTCCCAAATATTTTATGCTATCATCCGTTATTTTGAATGGAATTTCTTTTTGTATCTCTTGCTGCTGAACTTTGTTGGTAATATATAAAAATGCTGATGATTTATGTGGATTTATTTTGTATCCTGCCACTTTGCTAAAGTTGTGAATTGTTTCTAGTAGTTTTTTAGTTGAGTCTCTAGGGTTCTCTAAGTATACTATCATGTCATCTGCAAAGAGTGATAATTTGGTATCTTCATTACCTACTCTGATTCCTTTTATCTCTTTTTCTTCTCTTATTGCCAAAGCTAACATTTCTAATACAATATTAAATAGTAATGGTGACAGTGGGCAGCCTTGTTTCACTCCTGATCTTATTGGGAATGGTTCTAGTTAGTTTCCATTACATATGATGCTTGCTGATGGTTTTAAGTAGATGCTACTAATCATTTTAAGGAAAAGCCCATTTATTCCTATACTCTCTAGTGGTTTTTTTTTTTTTTTACCATGAATTTTTTTTCTTTATTGACTTTGGATTGAGGAAGGCTATTTCAAGCAACATGACAGATCCTTTATGGGTATCATACAACAATATCTCTGATAAGCTTTTACAAAGTATTCTTCACTGAATCTATCCTGTTTTGTATTTTCAAGTTAATTGTGATCACTGTCTGAAAGTTTAGAACTATACAAGATAGGTACCACTTTTGCTGTTTGGAGACTCTTTCCTATAGGTCACTGGGTAGCAAATGAAAAGGACATCCCAGAGAACTTTTCTGAGGGATTTTTTTTTAATTTTATTTTATTTGCATAACATATGTGTGGGTAATTCTTCAACAATAACCCTTACATAGCTTTCCGTTACAAATTTACCCCCCCCAACTTCCCCACCCCTTCCCTAGATGGCAGGATATCCACTACATGTTAATTATGTTAAAATATTGGCAAATCGAATATATGTATACATATTTCCAAACTTATCATTGTTGTGCAAGAAAAATCTTATCTACACAAACGATATATCAGATAAAGGAAACACAATGTAAGCAAACATCAATCAAGGAGTATGAGAATGTTATGTTGTGGTCCACATTTCGCATCCCTCTCTCCGGGTGTATATGGCTTTCTTCAGTGAACAATTGGAGGTGGTTTGAAACATATCATTGTTGAAGAGAGCCATGTCCATCAGAATTAATTGTTATATAGTACTGTTGTTGCCGTGTATAATGATCTCCTGGTTCTGCTCATTTCACTCAGCATCAGTTCATGTAAGTCTCTCCAGGCCTCTCTGAAATCATCTTGCTGGTCATTTCTTACAGAACAATAATATTCCATAACATTCATATACCATAATTTATTCAGCCATTCTCCAATTGAAGGGCATCTATTCAATTTCCAGTTTCTAGCCACTACAAAAAGGGCTGCCACAAACATTCTTGCACATGTGGGGCCTTTTCCTTTCTTTATGATTTCTTTGGGATATAAGCCCAATAGAAATGCTGCTGGGTCAAAGGGTATGCACAGTTTGATAACTTTTTGAGCATCGCTCCAAATTGTTCTCCAGAATGGCTGTATCCGTTCACAGCTCCACCAACAATGCATCAGTGTCCCAGCCCTCCCACAACCCCTCCAACATTCATCATTAACTTTTCCTGTCATTTTAGCCAATCTGACAGGTGTGAAGTGGTACCTCAGGGTTGTCTTGATTTTCATTTCTCTGATCAACAGTGATTTGGAGCACCTTTTCATATGAGTATAAATAGTTTTAATTTCATCCTCTGAAAATTGTCTGTTCATATCTTTTGACCATTTATTGATTGGAGAATGGCTTGAATTTTTATAAATATGAGACAATTCTCTATATATTTTTGAGATGAGACCTTTATCAGAACCCTTGAATGTAAAGATGATTTCCCAATTTATTACTTCCCTCCTAATCTTGTCTGCATTGATTTTGTTTGTACAAAAACTTTTTAACTTAATATAGTCAAAGTTATCTATCTGGTTTTCAATTAAGAGTTCCAGTTCTTCTTTGGACATAAATTTATTCCATCTCCAAAGGTCTGAGAGGTGAACTATATTACATTCCTCTAATTTACTTATAGTATCACTCTTTATATCCAGATCATGAACCCATTTAGATGTTATCTTGGTATGTGGTGTTAGATGTGGGTCAAGCCCTAATTTCTTCCACACTAGTTTCCAGTTTTCCCAGCAGTTTTTGTCAAATAGTGAATACTTATCCTAAAAGCTGGGGTCTTTGGGTTTATCAAAAACCAAATTGCTATAGTTATTGCCTAGTTTGTCTTGTGATTCTATCCTATTCCACTGATCGACTACTCTATTTCTTAGCCAGTACCAAATGGTTTTGATGACCGCTGCTTTATAATATAGTTTTAGATCTGGTACAGCAAGTCCACCATCGTCAGCCTTTTTTTTCATTAATCCCCTTGAAATTCTTGACCTTTTGTTTTTCCAAATGAACTTTGCTACTACTTTTTCTAGATCTGTAAGATAATTTCTTGGGAGTTTGATTGGTATGGCACTAAATAAATAAATTAGTTTGGGTAATATTGTCATTTTTATTATATTCTCTCGTCCTACCCATGAGCATTTTAAGTTTTTCCAATTGACTAGGTCTGATTTGATTTGTGTGGAAAGTGTTTTGTAATTTAGTTCATATAGTTCCTGACTATCCCTTGGCAGATAAATTCCCAAATATTTTATACTATCAACAGTTATTTTGAATGGAATTTCTTTTTGTATCTCTTGCTGCTGAACTTTATTGGTAATATATAAAAATGCTGATGATTTATGTGGATTTATTTTGTATCCTGCCACTTTGCTAAAGTTGTGAATTGTTTCTAGTAGTTTTTTAGTTGAGTCTCTAGGGTTCTCTAAGTATACCATCATGTCATCTGCAAAGAGTGATAATTTGGTTTCTTCACTACCTACTCTGATTCCTTTTATCTCTTTTTCTTCTCTTATTGCTGAAGCTAACATTTCTAATACAATATTAAATAGTAATGGTGACAGTGGGCAGCCTTGTTTCACTCCTGATCTTATTGGGAATGGTTCTAGTTTGACTCCATTACATATGATGCCTGCTGAAGGTTTTAAGTAGATACTACTAATCATTTTAAGGAAAAGCCCATTTATTCCTATACTCTCCAGTGTTTTTAATAGGAATGGGTGTTGGATTTTATCAAAGGCTTTTTCTGCATCTATGGAGATAATCATATGGTTTTTATTAATTTGGTTATTAATATAATTGATTATGCTGATAGTTTTCCTGATATTGAACCAGCCCTGCATTCCTGGTATAAATCCTACTTGGTCAAGATGTATTATCGTGAAGATAACTTTCTGTAATCTCGTTGCTAAAATCTTATTTAAAATTTTTGCATCAATATTCATTAGGGAAATGGGTCTATAGTTTTCTTTCTCTGTTTTCACCCTACCTGGTTTAGCTATCAGCACCATATCTGTATCATAGAAGGAATTTGGTAGTATACCTTCTGTCCACTTACCTTCTTTCTTTAACAAAAATTACCTCTCTTACTTCTATCCTTTGTATTGACTGTCCTCCATTCGTTTTATTCTCTCCCTCTTCATTTTCTCTTATTTTCCCTGATTGAAATTCAGCTCAAATCTCACTTTCTTCAGAAGACATTTTCCAGTCATCTCAGAAGATAGTGCCTCCCCTTCTGAAATTATCTCCCATTTACTTTCTATGTGTCTTGTGTGCTTATAATTATTCACATGTTCTCTTTCTCACTACAATGTGAGCTCCTTAAGAGCAGGACCATTTTTTCCCCTTTCTTTGTGTCCTTGTTGCTAACTCATCACAGTGCCCAGCACTTAGTAAACCTTAACAAATTCTTGTTGATTGACTAATAAGGGTCCTATTTATAATTGTTCATTCTGTTCATTTGCTAGTTTAAATGAATATCTGATTTCATAAAACAACTGCTATGTGTTGGCAAATGACAAAGTGCTTAAATTTAATAAATTTGCTTGACTTTCATACATTTGATACTTTTGAAGTAGGAACCTATTCAGTCAACATTTTCATGTACTGATCATTGTAACTGTGGGGATGCAAGGATGTCAGCTTGGGCCAGATTTATGAAAGTCCATTAAATTTATAATAAAGTAGGAAAACTACAGTACCTTCCTATAGGATACTTAGATACCTAGCAAGGGCTTGCTTTTAGAGCACCTTAATCTCTCCCTGTTTTTTTCATAGCAGCTAACTTTAATTTTTTTATCAATTCAAAGCAAAAAGCATTTAATTTATGAGAAGAGCAAGGTAATAAGAAGGAAGTGAATCAGTAGCCAGAATTCTCAGTGCCCTTACTTCAGTATTAACAACTCCAATATCCCCAAGAGAAAGGATGAATCAGAACCAAATTTTATTGCCCAACACATTGATAGAAGAATGCAGTTTGCTTAAACACATGGCATAGAGAGATGTTGATAAAGAAATATATTGACAATCTCACTTGTTCACTTTCTTCTCAATCAGTACGTGTTACCAAGATTATTTTCAAAAATAAATGCAACTTTAAGTGGACTCCATCATTTTTCTTCCCTGGTCACACTAATTTGACTCCCAAGACCCTCATTTATGCTCTCAACGTAGCTTATGTGTAACTGCCATATACTATTTGTTTCTTTTTTAATTAAAGATTTTTATTTTCAAAACATGCATGGATAATTTTTCAGCATTGACCCTTGCAAAACCTTGTGTTCCAACGTTTCCTTTCCTTCCCCCCATCCCCTCCCCTAAATGGCAAGTAATCCAATATATGTTAACACATGTTAAAATACGTTAAATTCAATATATGTATACATATTTTTACAAATATCTTGCTGCACAAGAAAACTCAGATCAAAAAGGGAAAAAATGAGAAAGAAAACAAAATGCAAGCAAACAACAACAGAAAGAGTGAAAATGCTATGTTGTGATCCACACTCAGTTCCCACAGTCCTCTCTCTGGGTGTAGACGGTTCTCTTCATCACAAGATCATTGGAACTGACCTCAATCATTTCATTGTTGGAAAGAATCATGTCCATCACAATTAATCACCATATAATCTTGTTGTTATCATGTATAATGATCTCCGGGTTCTGCTCATTACACTTAGCATCAGTAGAACACCTTAAGCTCAACTCCCCATTTGGGATTACTCATTCCTATTAGAAGATGGAAGCATTTAATAATACCTTTGAGTGGATGTCCATGATATTCTTATTAATGTTTTTAACAAGCAATTTTTCATATTCCATAACAATAAAAAAATTAATATTTGAACGCTCACCAAATAACAACACCACTTTCTTGAATTCACTTAATAAATATTTATTGAGCATCTATTGTGTGCAATGTGCAGCTAGGTGGCACAGTAAAGAGTATTTGGCCAGAAGCCAGGAAGAGTCATATTCCCAAGTTCAAATCTGGCCTCAGACACTTAGAGAAAAAGCCATTTAACCCTGTTTGCCTCAGTTCTATAAAATGAGCTAGAGAAGGAAATGGCAAACCATTATCTTTGGGAAAATCCCAAATGAGGTCACAAAGAATCAGACATGATTAAAACAAGTGAACAACAACAAAATTGTGTGCATGGCAGTTAGGGAGATAAAGATAAATAAGTCTTAGAAGTTTAAAATGTCTACAAAACACTCTCATAGGAAGGAGAACATATATTTTAAGTATACTAAGGGAAGTACTTTCCTGTTTCCAAATACATCAGGGTGAAATGAAGAAAAAACAAGCACTTTAAGAGATGAACAAACAGGGATGTGTTATGGCCCCTTGGGTCTGACTGGGTACACACAGAAAACCTAGAAAGTTGTCTCTCAACTAGCAGACTTGAAAGTTGCGGAAAATTCAGAAACCAAAGTGAGGACCCACAAAGAAAATCAACTCCCACACGAGAAGTTGGCAACATTTCTTATTTTTGCATTGAGCACAGGAGCTTTTTTAAACAACTGATAAACTAAGAGTGGAAGCAGGACAAAAGCCAGTCACAACCTCTATCCTCACCTCCCCATCTAAGGTAGCCATCCAGGAAAATTCAATTGGATAAAGAAACACCAATGAATATTCCTCAGAAACAAATCTGGTGCCTGAAAAGATTGTATTTGCTCCTGTGCTCCACAACCTAATGGTATATTATTGGCAGCTGTTCAGCTAAGAGAAATCAATCAAAGAGTAGATATTAAAGATTATCTTGTGCCAAATACTAGACTAAATAATGAGGTAACAAAAAAAAGCAAAAATAACTCCTTCCTGCAAAGAGCTAACATTCTAACAAAGGGAAAAAAATGTAAACTAGGTATGTATAAGATGTGTACTGAGGAAGCTGGAGAACTGGACTTTTTTTTTTTTCCAATCCTCATCACTACTCAAACTTCTCCAAAATAGGAATTCCACATGAGGGATCATGTAACTTCAGTTGCCTCTACAGCCTAATAACTTAACAATTCAATAGTAGCAGAGAAAGCTAATATCTAACCAATAACTGCTTTCCCAGATCCCATCCATATCATGCTAGGACAGGACTACAAAAAGTCTACACACTGGATTGCAGTAAAACTCAACTCTACCTCTTCCCCTTCTTCTAATGCTACAAAAAAAAAAAAAAAAAAAAAAAAAAAAAACAGAAGTTTCTCTGGATGAGACAGCAGGATAGAGTTCAACTAGCAAACAGCAGAATGATAGAGAATTAGGACAGGACATGTGTGTGCCGTATTTAACTAAGCCTAAGGTAAACAGTCCAGCATCAATCTGAGGGCAGTACCTTTTGCCCAGAAGTCAGCTGGTACAGAGACTCAGCATTTGAAAGCTGAGATGGCTTTCAGATTCAGCCTTTCCCCACTCCACCCCTCCCCAAACTAGTATCATAGGGAAAGGAGTCAGAAAATAAATACTTAAAAAATATACAGGAAGAAAAATTTACATTACTAAAAGTTTTAGGAGGAATAAAGCTCAGTTAAAGACCTTGAGTATAAGCAGATAAGTAGGAAACATATTAACAATTTAAAGGAATATGGCCTCCAAATCAGCTAAGATTCCAGAAATCTTTGAATAAATGCTGTAAGATAAAAGAAATGACTCAATGCCTAATGACAACAGCATCATGTGGATTTCCCAAGAAAGTGTGTGGAACCATAGCAAGATGTTCCTGAATGATTTAAGAATTGTGATGTTGTGCCACAGTTTCATGTCTCAGTTTCCCTCAATTGCTTTGTTTCAGTTTCCCTTAATTGTTCTGCCTCCATAACAAGCTCCCCCCCCCACTTCCTGACCATCAGGAATAATTGGGCTAGCATTCCAAAAGAGTCATAAAACCTCCAGATGGCCCGTCTCAAATATCTAGACATACCCCTTATCTTTTGGCTTCAGACTTAATATTTCCTAGCTTCTTTTCTAGCTTCTCAGAATTTATGATTTTCTATACCCCCAACCTGCCAGAACTGAATTGATAGTCCTTTCCTGGAACTCCAATCCCCCCCAGTAGCCTACTGTTCCTTCTGCCTCTGGAGCTCTTTGTTCCCCTGAGCGCCGGGAGCCCTATAAGAATCCTGGGACCAAACTTACTAATTACTAGATATTGAAATCTAGTCGGCTGGCTATGGCTGCCAGTCTAACTCTTTGGACTGGATACTTGAGATTCAGTCTGCTAGCTAATATTTGCCAGTCTAAACTCTCAATGGACTGTGCTTTGAGACAAGAGTCCCAGCAGTCCTAATCTATAGCTCTGGATTCTAAACTCTCAATTAATATCAATAAAATATTAACTAATCTCCAATGTGTGATACTGCCTCAGTTTCTCCCTGAGCATTACAGTGAAACCAGAAAGCAAGAGAGATAATTGTCAGATTAGAAAAATTTAAATTTATAGTGACAAGTCTCAGCAAAGTAAAAAAGAGAATAATTTATTGGGAATGTAAATGCACAGAAATGAAACAAAAGGCAATAGTACTAAAAGAGAACATGATATTCATATAAGCACAGTATATTACTCTTGAAAACAGAACACATAGAGATAATTTAAGTATATAGACCTCCTAGAACAATAAAGCAAGTTGAAAAACCTAAATATTATAATATATAAAATTATAACTGTAATTATTATATTATAACAAATAAAGCAAGAAAACTATTTAGAATTACTGAACATAAAAAGCAAAGTGTCAATTGAAAGGAGCCACAGATTGCCTCCAGGAGAAAAACCTATTCTACAAAATTCAGGACAAATAGTTCTTAAATGTAACAATTCTAATAACAAACAACAAATTCTGAAATCAGCATGGAGAAAGACTTTCATATATAAAAGGAAGGAAAATCAAACAACTCAAGACTTTTGCACCTACCATAAATCACAGGAAAAAAATAGAATAATGTTCTCTGAAAAGCAATGGAGTTAAAGGTGCCACCAAAGTGAAATACCTTGTGAACAATGGCAGGTAGTGGAGTGGACAGGGCATTGGATTTGGAGTCAGAAAAATTTAGCTTCAAATCTAGCCTCAAATATATACTAGTGATGTGAGTCTGGATAAGTCATTTAACCTTAGTTTCTTCCACTGTAAAATGGTAGCAATAACAGCACCTACCTCACCTGGTTGTTGTAAGGATAAAATAACATAATACTATAAAGCATGAATACTGACACAGTGCCTGCAACATAGTAGGTATTGTATAAATTCTTCTTCTCTTTTCCTTTTCCTAAGCATTAATGAAAAAAATAGAAATGTTCAATTAAAAAGAATCATTTAAAACATCCCTAGAGGCCTAAACACATTATTTGCTATTCAAACAGCAGAAATACAAGAAAGAAAAAAAGAAAAAAGTAAATAATACAGCAAACAAGGACAACAAAATAATAACAGAGAGATTGTTAAGAGATTTCTTTCTAGAAGTATACAAGGAGGAAAGGAAGGAAACAAACATTCCAGAAACACTGGAACCAAAGCATGCAGGAGGCCCTGAATATATGCATTAGGCACTGTGCTAAATTTTGTACAAATATTATTGTATTTGATCCTCACAAAAAAACCTGTAAGACAGGTGTTATTTTTATCCTTACTGAGGAGGCAGAAATTGAGGCCTGCCCCAAGACATCTAACCAGTAAGTATCTGAATTCAGGTTCTAAGTCAGATCTCCCTAATTCCAGATCCAACATTCTATCCAGTGCTTTGCTTAGATGCTAAGGTTCATCTTATTGGAAAGATGAAAGCAAAAGTCAAATACAAATGGTTGTGGCAAAACAAGCTTGAAATCTTATGGATTAAACCTCACAACATTCCTCTTGCAGGTGAGTGTTTTTATGGCCTTAACTACAGAATGGGAAGGCACATGAGAGGCAAAAGGGAAGAAGAAATATAGAAGGAAATCATTAAGTCAAAAGTTAATAATGAAC
Source organism: Myrmecobius fasciatus (assembly GCA_023553655.1). Taxonomy (NCBI): domain Eukaryota; kingdom Metazoa; phylum Chordata; class Mammalia; order Dasyuromorphia; family Myrmecobiidae; genus Myrmecobius; species Myrmecobius fasciatus. The sequence goes on from JAJPUD010001229.1 coordinate 74,104, forward strand.
AGAAAATACCTCCTGTAATCTCTCAGGAAGAAGAAACAGGAAAACTGAAGAGGCAAAAGGAGAGGTGGATCGAAAGGGGAGTGAACAGAAATCTTCTTTCATTTTTAAGAGGTACTACAATGAATTTCTACTATAGGAGAAAAGAGGTATTCCATAAAGGGAGATGAAGACTCACAATGAGATACAGGTATTTGATGCTTATAGACTACCTTTCCTGCTTTGGAAAAGGGGAATCAGAATTTCTGGGAGCAATTGACACCCAGAAAAGTAGGAGGCGGTGGACCCAAAGAAGATATTTCACAGAAAATGAGGGGCAAATGACCATGGGGACGGCAAAGGTTAATGATGAACTGCCTTATTAGGTACTTTGAAAAATTCTCACCACAGGGAAATATCTTTTCTATTATCTTCAGGAACTGGAGGTTAAAAGAAGAGAGCCAACAGGAATAAGATTTCCTTAAAGTAAATTAAACCATGAAACAAGGCTGCCCACTATCACCATTACTATTTAATATTGTATTAAAAATGTTAGCTTTAGCAATAAGAGAAGAAAAAGAGACAAAAGGAATCAGAGTAGGTAATGAAGAAACCAAATTATCACTCTTTGCAGATGACATGATGGTATACTTAGAGAACCCTAGAGACTCAACTAAAAAACTACTAGAAACAATTCACAACTTTAGCAAAGTGACAGGATTCAAAATTAATCCACATAAATCATCAGCATTTTTATATATTACCAACAAAGTTCAGCAGCAAGAGATACAAAAAGAAATTCCATTTCAAATAGCAGATGATAGGATAAAATATTTGGGAATCTATCTGCCAAGGAAAAGTCAGAAACTATACGAACTAAACTACAAAACACTTTCCACACAAATAAAATCAGACCTAATCATTTGGAAAAATATTAAGTGCTCATGGGTAGGCAGAGCGAACATAATAAAAATGATAATACTACCCAAACTAATCTACTTATTTAGTGCCATACCAATCAAACTCCCAAGAAATTATTTTACAGATCTAGAAAAAATAGTAGCAAAGTTCATTTGGAAGAACAAAAGATCAAGGATTTCAAGGGGATTAATGAAAAAAAAAGGCAGATAAAGGTGGCCTTGCTGTACCAGATCTAAAACTATATTATAAAGCAGCGGTCATCAAACCGTTTGGTACTGGCTAAGAAATAGAGCAGTCGATCAGTGGCACAGGATAGGTTATCAGGACAACCTAGGCATTAACCTTAACAATCTAGTATTCGATAAACCCAAAGACCCCAGCTTTTGGGATAAATACTCACTATTCGGCAAAAACTGCTGGGAAAATTAGAAACTAGTGTGGAAGAAATTAGGGCTTGACCCATACCTAACACCACATACCAAGATAAGATCTAAATGGGTTCATGATCTAGATATAAAGAGGGACTTTGTAAGCAAGTTAGAGGAACATAATATAGTTTATCTCTCAGACCTGTGGAAATGGAATAAATTTGTGTCCAAAGAAGACCTGGAATTCCTAATTGAACACCAGATGGATAATTTTGATTATATTAAGTTAAAAAGTTTCTGTACAAACAAAACAAATGCAGACAAGATTAGGAGGGAAGCATCAAATTGGGAAATCATCTTTACATTTAATGGTTCTGATAAAGGCCTCATTTCTAAAATATATAGAGAATAGTCTCATATATATAAGAATTCAAGCCACTCTTCAATAGATAAGTGGTCAAGGGATATGAACAGACAATTTTCAGATGATGAAATTAAAACCACCTCTAGTCATATGAAAAGTTGCTCCAAATCACTATTGATCAGAGAAATGCAAATTAAGACAACTCTGAGGTACCACTACACACCTGTCAGATTGGTTAAAATGACAGGAAAAGATAACGACAGGTGTTGGAGGGGATGTGGGAAGACTGGGACACTGATGCATTGTTGGTGGAATTGTAAACAGATCCAACCATTCTGGAGAGCAATTTGGAGCTATGCTCAAAAAGTTGTCAAACTGTGCATACCCTTTGACCCAGCAATGTTTCTACTGGGCCTATATCCCAAAGAGATCTTAGAGGAGGGAAAGGGACCACATGTGCAAGAATGTTTGTGGCAGCCCTTTTTGTAATGGCTAGAAACTGGAAACTGAAGGGATGCCCATCAATTGTAGAGTGGCTGAATAAATTATGGTATATGAATGTTATGGAATATTATTGCTCTGTAAGAAATGACCAGCAGGACGATTTCAGAGAGGCCTGGAGGGACTTGCATGAACTGATGCTGAGTGAAACGAGCAGAACCAGGAGATCATAATACACAGCAACAACAGTATTACATGATGATCAATTCTGATGGACATGGCTCTCTGCAACAAAGACTTGTCTCAAACCAGTTCCAATTGTTCACTGAAGAAAACCATATACACCCAGAGAGAGGGAAATGAAATATGGACCATAATGTAACATTTTCATGATCTCTATTGACATTTGCTTGCATTGTGTTGCCTTTCTCTGATTCTTTTTTTTTCTTGTAGATAGGATTTTTCTTGCATAACTTCTCAAGCATTTCAACATTATTAACATGTAGTGGACTTCCTGCCATCTAGGGGAGGGGAGGGGATTGGGGATAAAATTTGTAATGGAAAGCTTTGTAAAGATCAATGCTGGGGAACTACCCATACATATGTTATACAAATAAAAAGCTTTAATAAAAAAAAAAGTAAATTAAACCAAAATAATTGAAGAGAAAAAAAATACTGTGCTTACAGTGGAAGAGGGTAAAAAGTTCTAATTTGGAAAAAAATATTAAGAACATTAAAGATAAATGGAGGGAAATATAAACCTGACTTTTATCATTTTAAATGTGAATGGATTAAACAAGTCAATAAAATTTCAAAAATGTTAGTTGCTTACAAAAAAACTGCCATCTAAAAACTTAGACATGCACAGATTAAAAACTGAAGAGTTGAAAGAAAATTTTTACTATGCAACAGGTGAATCCAAAAAACCAAAGTTATAATCATGCTATCAATGTAAAAACAAATATTCAAAACATAAAAAAAGAAAACCAAAAACTACATTATGATAAAATGATCTACAATTGGTAAACTAATGTCAACATTAAACTTACACACTCCAAATCTCAACATCCTAAATTCAATCAAAATCAATTTAAGTAAAAGACATAGAAATTAATAAATATTGCAAGAGGTTTAAATGTCTCTCTCTCAATTTTGGCCAGTCTAACAGAAATATAAACAAAGGGGAAAATATAGAATTGAACAAACTACTGAAGAAACAAGAATTTAAAAAAAAATCTTAGTGACTTCTTATAAATGAAATTAAAAATTATGTATTTCTATTTGCCACATTGAGCTTTTATAAAAATTGATCATATATTAGAGCACAGAGATATTACAAAGAAACTTGAGAAATGAGAAATGATTAAAAAAAAAAGCCATCCTTTACAAACCATAATATAAAAAAGGGGGATGGGGCAGAGAGGACAGTTCTTGAAGCTAAAAAAAAAAAATGCAAAAGTCCAAAGGGACATATAATAATGAAATGCTAAATAATGAGTGAGTCAGAGGACAAATCATAGAAACAATCACTAATTATAAAAAGAAATTTACAATGATGAAACAACATACCAAATTTCTAGGATTCACTTAAAGGAGTTCTCAGAGGAAAATCATATCTCTATACATTAGCAAAACAAAAAAACTAGAAATCCATACTAAAGTATGGATTTTTTGAATTAGAAAACCAGCAGATACATAAACAAAAATAAATACAAAAGAGATTTAAACATTGGAGGAAAATAGATAAACTGGAAGCAAATAAAAATGCTAAAACTAAAAGCTGCTTACTTGAAAAATTGGTAAACCTTTACCCTATCTGATTAGAGAAGAGATTTACAGAAAGTTAAATCAACAAAATAATAAAGGAACAAAATAAAATCACAACAAAACCAGAAGAATTAAAAGAATTTTGCATACAAATTATGCTAACAATTATGTTAACAAAACTAAGAATACAAAGAAACAGAGAAATACTTCCAAATATATGAAATATTCAAATTAACAAAAGGCCAATAGATCTTAAATAATCTAGTCTCAAAAAAATGAAATAGAACTAGCTATAAAGGAACTACCAAATGAAAAAAACAAAAACAAACAAACAACAAAAAAAAAAACGGGTCCTAATGGTTTCCCAGGAGAATTCTATAAAACTTTTAATAAATATTTACTATGCATCAAATGAATCCAAACAGGCAGAGTTGCAATCATGGGCTATTATTAATGAGCTGCTGTAAATGAATAAAATATTCTTATAAATTGAGAAAAAAACATTCTACAAAATTACTTTGATAGAATAAATAAGGTCATATTACCTAAAACTGAAAAGGATAAAGTATAAAACTATAGACCCAAAGCATTAATGAATATCAACTCAAAAGTACTAAATAAAATCCTAAGAAATAGACTACATCAATTCATCTAAAAAATCATTGATCATAACCAAATTGAATTTTACCCAGAAAGATAAAGAAGATCCAACCTTAGGAAAACAATTAACATAATTAATTGCATTAAAAATTAAAAGGTTTAAAACCACATGATTATCTCAAGAGTTGTGGGGAAAGCCTTTGAAAGTTACAATGGTCATTCATATTTTAAAAAGAAAAACACCATAAAGTATAGTCAAAGTAGGAACTTTTTAAAGTTTAGATTTAAACCATAAGCAAGCATCATAAATGATGGGCACTGAAAGCTTTCCCAGTAAATACAGGAATAAACTAAGGAAATCCTCTGTCTACACCAGTATTTTTTGTAATTCTGAAAATGCCAGCAATAGTAATGACAAGAGAAAAAATTAAAGATGTAAAGCTTGATTAAAAGGAGATGAAACTATCCTTACTTGCTGATAATATTATGATTACTTTAAAAATCCTAGGAATTCAATAAAAATACTAATAAAGACAATAGCTTCAGCAAAGTTGCAGTATTCAAAATAACCTCTCAAAAATCAATTACAGACATATAATAGTAGCAAAATCCAACAAGCAATAATAGAAGGAAAAATCCCATTTTCAATAACCAAAAAACGCACAAAGTATCCAGGGGAAAAACCAAAGCACACAAAAAGCTTGTATAGATTCAGTTTAAAAAGACCTTAAAGAAATAAAGGGGACAGCTAGGTGGTGCAGTGGATATAGCACCAGTTTTGAAGTCAGGAGGACCTAAGTTCAAATTTGTTCTTGGATACTTAACACTTCCTAGCTGTATGATAGTGGGAAAGTCACTTAATCCCAATTGCCTCAGTAAGAAAGAAAGAAAAGAAAAAAAGAACAAGTTAAATAGCTAGAAGAATATTCAGTGCTGAAATCATTATGCTACTAAAGTTAGTTGTAATTTTACTGTTATGTCGATCAAATTTTCAAAAGGATACTTTCTATACTTTGATAAAAGATGAACAAGATTCTTTTTTTGCAAGGGGGAGGGGGGAATCTAGAAGATTAAGAGAAATGATGAAAATGGGGAAATCACACTACCAGACCTCAACTATACTATAAAACAGCAGTCCTCAAAACCATCTTATACTTAGAAAAAAAAAGAAAGAAAGAAAAAGAAAAAGAAAAAAGAAAAGAAAAAGACCCAGAGACAGACAGAGACAGAGAGGATAAGGGTAGGGGGTGGGGAGGGCAGTGGTTTATCATTAGAACTGACTAAACAAGGGAGAATCAAAAACAATGCAACTCAATAACCTAGTATTTAATAAACCAGAAATTATAAAATAAATATTTCCCATATACTTAAAAATGTTTATAGTAACACTTTTTGCAATAACTAAGAAAAAGAAACAAAGTAGATTGTAATCAATTAGGAAATTGCTATACAAATTGTAGAATATTACTCTGTAATGGAATTTTTCTGTGCTATGAGAAATTATTTATGTGATGAATATAGAGAAGCATGAAAAGATCTACATGAATTAATGCAGAGTGAAGTAAGCAGAGCCAGGAAAAAAAATATACAATAATTGCAAGAATGTAAATGGAAAGAACAAGATGCCAAATAAAGAAAAAAATCAAAAGTAAATATAGCAAAATTATAAAAATCAAACATATCAAAAGACATGTATTTTTACTGAATTCCTAGGATTTTTAAAGTAATCATAATATTGTCAGCAAGTAAGGATAGTTTCATCTCCTTTTAATCAAGCTTTACATCTTTAATTTTTTCTCTTGTCATTACTATTGCTGGCATTTTCAGAATTACATAAAATATTGACAAAAATATGACAGAGGATTTCCTTAGTTTATTCCTGTATTTACTGGGAAAGCTTTCAGTGCCAATCATGAATGAAGAGATGAAAAGACAACTCCAACCTACCCCTTGGCAGAAGTGGGAAGTACACAGTTGTTGTACATTGCAAATGTTTTCTGACTTTTTAAATGTATCAGTCAGTTATGCTGACTTTTGTTCCTCCCTAAGAAATACTATTTGATACATGGGATATCTCTCTAGAAGGGGAAGGTGAAGGGATGCATGGGATGCCATGGTGATGTAAGAAACAGAAAATATCAATAAAAACTTGTTTTAAAAAAATCCTATGTATGTGGATGATTCTTATATTTATTTATCCAATCTCACTTGACATTTAGTGTCCCTTCAAGTGGACTGCCTATTGAACTCCAGCTACTGATTGAACATTTTTGAACTGGATGTCCCATAGACATTTTAAATCCAGTAAGTATAAAACCCACCAAACCTCCTATCTTTCTTGTTTCTGTGAAAGGTACCATCATCCTCCCAGTCACCTAGCCTCACAAAATTAGATTTGTGACTTGTCACTCTCTCTCACACATCCTTTCCCATACCCACTCTTTTACCAAATATTTCCATTTCTATCTTCATTAAACATATTCCCTATATTCTCTTCTGATGCTGCAACCACTCTGCTGCAAACCTTTTTCACCTCACACCTGGATCATTGCAACAACTTTTTGAATGACCTACATCCCTCAAATCTCTTCCTACCCTAAAATATTCAAAATACTCTTTCTGAAGTACAGGTATGACGATGTCTCCTTTCTTCTCCTACAATGGAATCATTTTCTATTACCTGCAGCATCTTGTATAAAATCCTCTGTTGACATTTAAAGCCTAACATAGTCTGGCTCCTTTCTTCCTTTCCAGAATTCTTACATTTTACTCTCCTTCATACACTCTATGATCCAGAGTGTATGGCCATACTGGCCTCTTTGAAGTTCCTGGCACAGGACACTGTATTTCCCAGCCTGACTTTTCCATTGGTTGTCCTAATGCCTGAATTTTCTCTTTTCTGACTTCCCTGCTTCCTTCAAGTCTCAGCTAAAATTCAGACTGCTTCAAAGAAGCCTTTTCTGGTCCTTTATAATACCAATGCCTTCCCTCTGAGAATATCTCCAATTTGCCCTGAATATATCTTGTTTTTATTTGCATGCCATCTTCTTCATTAAATTGTAAGGTCCTTGAGGGCAGGAACTGGTTTTTTGTTTGTTTGTTTGTTTTTGTTTTTTTTTAACTTTCTTTTTCTTTTCATTCCTTTCATTTACAATTTTGTTTAGGACATTGAAAGGGCTTGATACATGCCGCTGTTTTTTTTAATGTCTATTATTGAAGCAATTTTCTTAAAAATAGATATTCTACAGCACAAGACAGGAGAGTCTGCCTTCAATTTTTCTCCAATTTAAATATCTGATTACTTTCCCAGCATGAGAGGAATAATCAAGTATATTTCCCTACATACATATTTAGAGACAGTCACAAGATTCTGGAAGAAGGATTAGGAATCAGAAGACCTAAGTTCAAATCGTGGCTCTTCTATTTATTACCTGTATGACTTTGTGTATATTACTTAATTTTCTCTACCATTCCTTCTAGATTTCTTAACTATAAAATAGTGGTTTTGGATTAAATTCCCCCTAACACTCATATTCCCTCTCTATCTATGGTTCAAAACAAAGTCTAAACTTAATACAAAAATGAAATGTCTCAAGGAATCTTTTAGGTCATTAGTTGTTCCTACTTTTAGGGGAGAAGGATCCCAGGATAGGAATCCTGTTTTACTCTTAAGGAAACTTTCATTCATTGGAAAGTATTTCACCTCCTACCTAATCTTTTTGATTCATCAATCTACAAGCCCCTGGTACATAATAAAGGCTTATTACATCTTTGCTGGTTATTTAGATAAGTATTTAAGTGGTCACTATATTAAGAGTACTCAAATAAAAAGTTTAGCTAAAGCATGGTCTCTACCTTTATACACTTTCTAATTACAATGGAAGGCACAATTATTCAAATCTGTACTTATCAATGGATTAAGTGCATTAGGGAAGTAAAAAAAAAATGCTACTTGAGTTCTTAGGGAAAGTCATGACAGAGAAGGGAGAATTAGAGAAAAAGGAAAAGGTTTCATGGAAAAAATGGCAGCTTTCTTGGGCTTTAAAAGATAGATGGGGAGGGCAGAATAAAAAGGATAGACAGGAAATCAAAAGGCAAAGAAGAAGTAGGACATAAAAAAACAGAATTTTAGTAAACATAGGGAAAAAGAAGAGGATAGAGTGTGCTTAAAGCATAGGACCACTTTGGATGAATAATCCTAGAGTGCTTGGAAAGGAATAATATGAGAAAAAGTTGGAAAGGTTTGATGGCAACAGATTGTGGAGAGCCTTTAGTGTTAAATGCAGAAACATCAAAATATATGAGCTGAGGAGTGACATGACATTTTAGCTGTAAAATTTTTTAATTTAATTTAATATTTTATTTTTCCCCAATTACTTATAACAATTTTTAAACATTCATTTAAAACTTTTTCACTTCCAAGTTTTCTTATCTCCATCTTTCTCCTTCCCCACACATTGAGAAGGCAAGGAATTTTATATAGATTAAATATCTGCAGTTGTACAAAACATATTTCCATATTAGTCATATTCTGAAAGAAAAAGCAAAGAAAATCCAAGAAAAATAAAGAAAAAATATATATTGATCTTCATTCAAACTCTAACAGTTCTTTCTCTAGAGATGGATAACATTTTTCATCATAAGTCTTTCAGAATTGTTTTGGATCATTGCCTTGGTCAAAATAGTCATGTTTTTACAGCTGATTATCATGCAGTATTGTTATTATTGTATACAATGTTCTACTGGTTCTGCTCATTTTACTTTGTATCATGAAAGTCTTTTCAGGTTTTTCTGAGAATATCCTTCTTGTCATTTCTTATAACACAATAGTCTTCCATTATATACAACTTGTTCAGCCATTGCCCAATTTGTGGCCATTCCTTTGATATATAGTTCTTTACCACTAAAAGGATATCCCTTTGATATCCAGAGCTTTTCTACCACTAAAAAAAAGTATATAAAAATATACATATTTGTATATATGGATCATTTTTTAAAAATATATTTGGGATACATACTTGGTAGTTGTATTTCTTGGTCAAAGTTATGTGGCTTGGACTTCTAGGCACACTTCTAAATTGCTCTACCACTTCACCAACAGTACATTAGTGTCGCAATTTTCTTACATCCCTTCCAACATTTATCATTTTTCTTTTCTATCGTAATAGTTAATCTGATAAATATGGGGCAGTAACTTGTTTTAATTTGCATTTCTCTAATCAATAGTGATTTAGAGCATTTTCTCATATGACTATAGATAACTTTAATTATATCATCTGAAAACCTGTTCATATCCTTTAATGATTTATCAATTGAGGAATAACTTTTATTTCTACAAATTTAACTCAGTTCTCTATACATTTCAGAAATGAGGTCTTTATCAGAGAAACTCGTGCTAAATTTTTTTCACAGTTAGGACTAAAATGGGGGGGGGGGCAGAACCAAGATGGCAGAGTGAAAACACGACATTCTGTGTCCTCCTCTGACCTTCTCTCATACCAACAGCAGATTAAGCCTCTAAACTGATTTTTAAGTCAAAAAAACCCACAAATATTTGGACTACAACACATTCCTAGCAGAAGTTACCTTGGAGGAGTTTCAGAGCAGGTCTGTTTTAGAAGGACAGGGGGTCAGGCAGTTTGCCGAGCTCGGGAGCAGCTCCGGGAAACAGGGTAGGAAGCTGGGCCAGACTTAGCATGGTAAATTCTAAGCACCTGGGGAGTCCCTGAGAGACTCTTGGGACACTCTGCCCTGATTGCGGGCAGGTGCTTTGGCAGATCTGCCTTTTGTAAAAGGTAGATTGTAACCCACTGCAAACATGGGACCTAACCTGGACAGCCCAGCACCAGAAATCAATCAGCCGAATTGTCCCAGGGCAAATTACAATAGCCACTGCTTCTCTGCTTTAAACAGACCTCAAGCTTTTTTTTAAAAAATGAATAAAAAACAAAAAATAACTCTCATCATAGACAGCTTTTATGGAGAGCAAGAAGAACAGACCCCAGGTCCTGAGATTCATAAAGGTAAAGCAACTCCAGAGGAAGCCAAAAAGGGAGACACAACCTGGTCCCCATTTCACAAGGCTTTCCTGGAAGATTGCTTAAAGAATCTCAAAAGAGAGTTAGATGAAAAATGGGGAAATGAAATGAGATCATTGCAAGAAGGAATGGAAAAAGCATATAACGCTTTACAAAAGGAATATGAAAAAGACACCAATTCACTGAAAAACACAATTGGTGAAATGGAAAAACACACTAATTCACAGAAAAACAAAATTGGTGAAATGAAAAAAGTCTGCAATGAACAAAAAAATTTAATTGGCCAGTTACAGAAGGAGCTAAAAAGGGGTAACTGAAGAAAATAATACATTAAAAATTAGAATTGAACAAATGGAAGTGAATGACTCAATAAGACTTCAAGAATCAGTCAAATAAAAATTAAAAAATGAAAAAATAGAAGAAAATATGAAATATCTCCTAGGAAAAACAACTGACCTGGAAAATAAATCTAGGAGAGACAATCTAAGGATTATTGGACTACCTGAAAGTCATGATGAAAAAAAGAACCAACACACTATCTTCCAGGAAATCATGAAGGAAAACTGCCCTGATGTTTTAGAATCAGAAGGCAAAATCACCATTGAAAGAATTCACAGATCACCTCCTGAAAGAGACCCCAAAATTAAATCCCCAAGGAATATTGTGCCTAAATTTCAGGACTATTGCACCAAGGAAACGATATTGCTAGCAGCTAGAAAGAAACAATTCAAATACTGAGGAACTGTGATTAGAATCACCCAAGATTGGTCAGCTTCCAAATTAAAGGATCAAAGGGCTTGGAACCAGATATTCCGAAAGGCAAAGGAACTTGGATTACAGCCAAGAATAAATTATCCAGCTAGAATGAGCATTATCTTCCAGGGAAGAAGATGGACATTTAATGATATAGGTGAATTTCACCTATTTCTAGTGAAAAGACCAGATCTGAATAAAAAATTTGACCTCCATACACAGAATTCAAGAAAAGCATAAAAAAGGTAAAAAGGAAAGAACTTTTGAGAACTATATTTCTATTATGGGTATACTTAAAGAATGGGGGTATAATTTGATTTTACTTTGATAATATGAAAAAGAAACTAGAGGTGGAAGGGCTATCATACTGGCAAAAAGAGGGAAAAGGGGATAAAATAAGGTTTTAAAAAAAGGAGGTAAAAATAAGGTAAAATCTCATGAAGAAGCAAAGAAAACCTAGTGTAATTGAGGGAAAGAAGGTAGGGGGATGAGCATTGTGTGAATCTTACTCTCATCAGATTGGGCTCTAAAAGAGTATATCAGTCACATTTGGTTTCACAGAGAAACTTGTCCCTCCTTATAGGGAAGTGGGAGGGAAAGGAGGAAATGACTAAAATGTATTACCTTCTATCTTATTCCCTCCTGTTTATTCAGTTCTCTTTCCTTTTACCCTGTCTATTCTCAAGTGTTTTGCTTCTGATTTTTACCCTGCCCAGTTGGCCTTCCTTTCTATCAGTACCAACCCTTTTTCTTATCCCCTTCCCCTTCTATTTTCCTGTAGGATAAGATAACTTTTTTTATATATAACTGAGTGTGTTTGTTAGTCACTCTTTGAGCCAATTCTGATGAGAGTAAGATTCACAAACACACACACACACACACACACACATACTTGTCCTATTTCTCCTCCATTGTAAAGACTCTTTTATGTCACATAATTTACCTGACTCTATTCTTCCTTTCCTCTTCTCCAAATGCATTCCTCTATCTTACCCTTTAATTTTAATTTCTAAGGTTATTATCCCATCATATTTAACTCACATCCATCTCTGCTGTATACATATGTGTGTATAAATATATATATGTATATATGTATACATATATATATATTCCTTCTAACTGCCATAACAAAGAGAAAGTTTTTTAGAAGTTAGTATCATTTTCCCATGTAGAAATATTAATAGTTTAATCTTATTTAATCCCTTGTTATTTCTCTTTCCTGTTTACCTTTTTACATCTTTCTTGAGTCTTGAATTTGAAGGTCAAATTTTCTCTTCAGCTCTAATTCTTTCATCAAGAATGCTGGAAAGATCTCTATTTCATTGAATATTCATGATTTTTCCCTACAGTATTATACTGTATATCAGTTTTACGAGGGAGATGATTCCTGGTTGTAATCCTGGCTCTTTTAACCTCTGAAATATCATACTATGAGTTCTCTGATCCTTTAATGTAGAAACTGCACAAACTTGTGTTATTCTGACTGGCTGCACAATATTTGAATTGTTTCTTTTTGTCTACTTACAATATTTTCTCTTGGACCTGGAAGTTCTGGGATTTGTCTATAATATTACTGAAATTTTGGAAGAAGATCTCTTTTAGGAGATGATTAGTGAATACTTTCAATTTCTATTTTATCTTCTGGCTCTACAATATCAGGGCAATTCTTCTTGATAATTTCTTGAAAGATGATGTCTAGGATGATTTTTTTATCATGGTTTTTAGGTATTTAAATATAAATAAAACATTAACTTAAATTATTTCTCTTGGATCTATTTGCTTTTGATTTTTCTTTTGTTGTTTCTTAATGTCTCATAAAGTCGTTAACTTCCACTTGTCCAATTCTAATTTTTGAGGAATTATTTTCTTCAGTGAGCTTTTGCATATCTTTTGCCATTTAACCAATTCTACTTTTTAAAGAAGTTCTTCTCTTCAGTAAATTTGTATATATCTGTTTTAAGTTGGCCAATTTTGATTTTCACGGCATCCTCTTCATTGAATTTTTGTGCCTCTTTTATTGTTTGGATTATTCTATTGTTTTTTTTAAGATGTCATTTTCATCAGCATTTTTGGTGCCTCCTTCACCAAGTCATGACTCTTTTTTCATTGTTTTTTTTCATCACTCTCATTTCTGTTTCCAAATTTTTCTCTGCCTTTCTTACTTGATTTTTAAATTATTTTTTGAGCTTTTTATTGGCCTGAGACCAATTCATCTATGCTTTTGAGGTTTTTGATGTAGCAGATTTGACTTTGTTGTCTTCTTCCAACTTTGGGTTTTCATTTTTCCAGTCACCATAGTAATTTTTATACTCAGGATCTATTTCTGCTGTTTGCTCATTTTTTCAGCCTATTTCTTGACTTTTCATACTAAGCTACTATGATTTTGCTTCCAGAATAAAGGGAGTACTATGTCAAGTTTCAGCTGTTTTCAGAGATAATTCCAGGTACCCGTACTTTTTTTAATTCTCCCAAGGTGGTATGATCTAGGGAGAGATGTGTTTATTATTCTCCCAGCCTATGTTCTGGTCTGTGAGTGACCACAAAAATTTTTTTCCACCCTGGAATTATGCTCCCAGCTTCCCTGTGGCCTCAAGCTCTGGTGTAATAGTGTTCCTACTTGTCCTGGGATTGATACCTATGACTGAGATACAGATCAAACAGGTAATGGAACACACTCTTTCACCCAGTGCCAGCAAAGGAACTCCTGTAACTCATTATCTGAACCCCCTACCATCTGTGGGTTAAGATGTCTGGAAACTGCCACTGTCACCAATGATTCAGTTGTCCCCAAGGCTTACTACTATTTTCTGGGAGGTAGTCTCTGCTTGACTGACCCCACTCTCACCCCTTTTCTATCTACCTTCAAGTTGTCTTGGGCTGGAAAATTGTTTCACCTCATTCTTTTGTAGATTTTACCACTCAATATAAGACCATGGAGCATGGATTGATTGTAGGCATGCTAAGATGCAACTATGATAGTACAGAGACCTGAGGAAATGCTAAAGTGGGATTGGAAAAGAGGAGTCAAATGGGAGAGATCATTTAATAAGTCATCAATAAACATGGATTGAATGATTACTCTAATGCTGCACAGTAGGTATAGAAAGACAAAAATGAAATAATACATGCCATCAACCAGCTTACATAATTATATGAATCTATAGAAGCATATATATAAGACAAAACAATAGAAGGTAAGGTAGAGGGGGAACTCCATTTTGGGCAGACAGGAAGGATTTATGTAGCAAACAATTTGGAACAGAGCTTTAAAGGAATTTAGGAAATTAAGAGGCTGAGGTAAGGAGGTTGTACAGATATTGCAGCAGTGGAATCCACAGAATTTGGTAGCTAAGTGAACATGAGAAATGAGAAAAAGAGTGAAGTCAAAGATTATGCACGTTCTACAAGTGAGACAGAGGACTACACAAAAATAAGGATTTCAGAAGGAGGAGCTGACTTGGAAAGAGAGAGAGAAGGAAACTGCTGAAGATTTTTGATGTAGAGCTAAGAACTGACAGAGATTGGAAAGGGGAAAGAGTGAAAGGATGTTTCGTAAGAATATTTCACAAGTCAGATCCTACAATCCTTTCTTACTAGATTATACTCACTTCTACCTTCCAATCTAAGATTAGAGCTATTTCTTTTACCCTTCATTCCACTCACACAAACACTTACCTTTTTATTTTCAGTACATCAAAGGTATGTATGCATGGGAAAAAAGTTATAGTGTCTCAGGGTATTTTTCTTTGGTCTTCCCTAAATTTCGTATTAAAACTATTGTCCTCCCAATGAGGACTCCAAGTCAGCAGAATTTCCATTTTCTTCTCCAAGAAATTCTTTGAACTAACCTTTCTTTTTCTCATCAAACCACATTCTGCTTACATCTTCTGAGATATCCCAACTTTCAACACAATGCTTGGCATATAATAAGCCCTTAATAAATACTTTTCCTCTGATTGATTTATTGACCAGATGCTATTCTATGAATTTCAGCAACACTTCTCCCTTTCCAAAGATCTTCCCCAAATCTCAAGTACTTGTGAAGGCCAACTGTCCTGGGACACCATGCCTTTCTCCATCTTCAGGCCACAGCCTCTTAGAATAAGAGGATCAGAGATCTAGAGCTAAAAGATATATTAAAGATCACCTAATCCTCTCTTTACAGAGAAAGCTACTGAAGCCTAGAAAAATGAAATGGCTTGCTCAAAGACATCAGGTAGTAAGAGGCAAAGAGGATCTGAATCAAGGTCATCCAATTCTAAGTTCAGCTGTTCTTCCCACTAATGAACATTAACATCTCGATTACTTACTCACAGTTTAATAAATACACCCCCAGAGACTGAAATTTGGGATGACTCCCAGATCCATATATAATTTTAAAGAAGCTAAATTTTCAGTTTGTTTTGTTTTTCTATCAATTGACATATAAATTCAACCTCTGGCTAGAGGTCTAGACAGTTTCCAGTTTGGATTCCCTAAAGCCACTTCATGAGATGAGGGGCAAGTAAATGACAATGGAATGTACAGATCCCTTATATTAAATGACATTTCAGTGAATAAGTTCATGACTTTGCTCATTCAAACTAAGGAAAATAATGGAAATTTTTAAAATGGGAAGGACAAAAGGAGAAATGAGCCCTTTCTGAAAGAACAGCTTTCAGATTCCATATCAATAGCAACTTTTATATTACTTTACAAACCACAAAAATTTGAGGTAGGTCACTTATCTCACTATGAGATTTTCAGGAAGGACCAGCACCTCTGACATGAGGACTTGCTCAGCCATTTTTTTCCAAGCCTACTCATCCATCTTTGGTATCCACCTGATTCACCCATTTCTCACCTGGGGTTCCAAGAAGCTCAGCACCCACATTCTGACAAACCATTTTGGCAGATAGGTCAAAACAAGTTGTGGGCAACCAGCAGTCCTCAGATCTGTTAGTGAATTAGAGGTATGTCTCCCCCAAGCATGTTATGACTTTCTCAGGTAAAATGGGCATACAGGAACATGTGTTCCAATGGCCTCAAGGTGACTGAAGCAGGTACTGTAGGGCACTAAGAGTTTGGTCAGACATTTAAGATGTCCAGGTCATCCTCTGGATTCTATGTTACCTCCCATAGTTTTGACTTTTATCTTGCCAGCAAGCAAGTCAAGAAACTACCCTACTGACGTCACTGATCCTCTTCAAAAATGAAGGTTGGACTACTACAACAATCTAAGGATGAGACTATTTTCATGAATTGTGTAAGAAATATTTATTGAATACCAATTCATCATAAGGCATAGTGCTAGTTATTAAAAGAGATAAAGATCAATCAAAAAGCTTTTATTAAATACTTAGTAAGTATTAGCCTGAGGGATAAATACACAAAGAATGAAACAATCCTTACTCCCAATGAGTTTATATTCTAACGAGGGAAATAAAAAGCACACATAAATATATGTGTATAGATGCTTGCATATGCATATAAGAGACATAAATATAAAGTTAATAAACACATGCACATGTACATACAAAGTACTCCAATGAGAGGCAGGGGCACTAGCAATTGATGAGTGCAAGAGGAATTGGGAAAGGTTTCATGCAAAAGATGATGTTTGGACCAGTTATATTTTGAGGTGGATAAGAGAAGGAGATACATTCCAGACATTGGGTAAATCCAGAGGACAGACATAGAGAAATAAGAGGGAATATTATGAGTGAGCAACAATGAGAAGGCTGGCTTGACCACATTATTGTGGGTAGGAGAGAGAGTAATGTCCTCCAGGGCAAGAAAAGTAGGTTGAGGGCAGATTGTGTAGAGCTAAATAAGGATTCATTTCCTATGGTCAGATCTATACTAAAGAAAAATTACTTTGGCAGCAAAGTATAGGATAGATTGTAGAAGTGAGAGGCTTGAAGTATGGAGATAAATTAGGAGGTTGTTAAAATAATCTAAGTAGGAAATTTTAAAGGCCCCAGCTAACATGGTAGCTCTGTGAGTGGAAAGAAAGAATCAAATGTAGGAGCCTTTGTGAAGGTATAAATGTCAAGATTTGGCAAATAAGCCAGTTTTTACAGAGACATTTACTGTGAAAATATAAAATTATAAAGTATTTTTCCCAATGTATAAGACTACACTCTACTATAAATTACCTTGGTCTTTAAGGAGAGGATGCTCAAATTTAAAGCAACGTCTGAAAAGAATTAATCCTACTAAGTGTACTTCTGGCTTCTTGCAAATCCTGTCATAAACTCCAATTCCCAAATTCAAATTCTCTGACCTTTTCAAATTTACCAGATGGTAGCCATCTCTAATACTCTTTCACCAAAAAGCAGAAAAGAGTGGACACAACAGAAATAAAATCAATAGTAGGATCCCACCCACAGACCACAAAGAATCAGCTTCAGGGAATGGAGATAAAGACTTTATCCCTCTTTCCTTAACTAAGGATTTCTTTATCTAAGGTCTATCCACCTCACTTGAACACAGTCAGGCAAATACAAAACAGGAGGCTAACTTGGCCGATTAGTTTTGATTCAGCACTCAATCAAGACTGGAAGCAGTTTATGCAAGCTCCAAATCAGGGATTAGGGCATTCTGTTACTGGTCCAGAAGCAGGCTCCCCATTGTTTTTCCATTTTTTCTGGAAGTAGTTAGATAATATTGCATAAGCTCAATGATGAAGCTCCACCAGACAGTTCCTGTTCCATACAACTCATGGATAACCTTTTTTCAAAAAAGATTTTCCTGATCTCCTCACAAAAGCTTATTTATATTTGTTCTATATATTGTTTCTCTTAAGAGAATCTAAGTTCCATGAATTGTTGTTTAGTCATGTCCAATTTTTCATGACCCTATTGGGGTTTTCTGGGCAAAGATACTGGAGTGATTTACTATTTTCCTCTCTAGCTTATTTTATAGAAACTGAGATAAATAGGTTTACATGATCTACCTAGAATCACAGAGCTAGTAAGTGTCTGAGGCCAGATTTGAACTCATGAAGTTGAGTCTTCCTGACTTCAGGTCCAGTACGCTATCCACTAAGCCACATAGCTCCCTTAAGTTCCATGAGAGAAATGATTATTTCTTTCCTTTTATATCTTCAACCTGGGTGAGATAGGGAAATCCAATTTTTTTTTAAAAAGTAAACTTTTTAAAAGGAAAATCTATCAGCTTCTACTTTCTTTGCTTCTACTTTCTCTTCTCTTATTAACTTTTCAAATCTTTGCAATCTGGTTTCCAAATATATCATTCAATTGAAACTCTCCGAAGTTACCAATGATCTTCCATTAACAAATCTAATGGCATATTATAATTTCATCATTCTTGATTCCTCTGCAGTATTTGACACTACTTATCAACTTTTTCTTCTCAATAATCTCTGGATTTTTGCAACAATACTCTTCTTTTTGTATGTCTTTCCTTTTGCATGTCTGACCACTTCTTTTTAATCTCCTTTGGTGGATCATCAAATCCCCAGTTGTTAATATGCCCCAAAGCTCTTTCTGGGCCCCCTGCTTTTTTCTATTCTCCATTCTTACTTAGTGATTTCATCAGATCTCATGCAAATAACTTCTATGCCTATTAGTCTAACTTGTTTCAGGACTAAATAGCCATCCTGCATCATCACTGCCTATTAGTTATTTTAGACTGGGTATCCTATAATCTTCTCAAACTCAGCATATCCCAAAAAAAGAAAAATAATTATCTTTTCCCAAAATCCACCCCTTTTCCAAATTTCCCCAGATCTGTCAGTGATACAACCATCTTTCCAGTCACCTAAGTAAATAAATTATCCTGGGTTTCTCACTCTCTCTTAACCCACACTTACAATCAATTGTCAAATCCTATCCTACCTTCAAAACATTTCTTGTGTATGTCTCCATTTCTCTATTCACAAGACTATCACCCTTATTCTGGCCCATGTCTTTTGAGAACCACTTCAACATCTTCCTAATTAGTCTCCCTGCTTCAAGTCACTCCCCAACTTTATCCATCTTCCAAATGCCTTTCAAAGTGATCTTCCTAAAGCTGAGATCTGACCATGTCACTACCCTACTCATTAATTTCCAGTAACTTCCTATTGCCTCTAGGATCAAATATAAAGTCCTTCACAATATGATTCCAGCCTACCTTTCAAAAGTTATTATATGTGGGGCAGCTAGGAGGCGCAGTGGATAGAGCACCAACCCTGAAGTTGGCAGGACCTGGGTTCAAATCTGATCTCAGACACTTAACATTCCCTAGCTGTGTGACCCTGGGCAAGTCACTTAACCTCAATTGCCTCAGCAAAAAGCAAAAAAAAAAAAAAAGTTATTATATGTTACTCTCTTACTCTAAGTCCCACTAATTGGCTTTCATACTGCCCTTTATACACATCACTCTATTTCTCATCTCTGTGCCTTTTTACTGACTATCCCCCATACCTGGAATATGTTCACTCCTTAGCTCTATCTCTTGGAATGTATCTCTTTTGTAAATAATTTTACTATATATGTATGTGTGTATGTTGTCTATCTTAATGGAATATCATTTTGCTTTATTTCACTTTTGTCTTTGT
This sequence comes from Myrmecobius fasciatus, assembly GCA_023553655.1. Classification (NCBI taxonomy): domain Eukaryota; kingdom Metazoa; phylum Chordata; class Mammalia; order Dasyuromorphia; family Myrmecobiidae; genus Myrmecobius; species Myrmecobius fasciatus. Next base: position 93,877 of record JAJPUD010001229.1, read on the forward strand.
TTTTCTAATGTTTGTAATGAGTCTTAATCAAATAATCATCTCACTCACCAGATTAACTCTTCCAAACCTTCTAATATTTTCTCAGATCTCCCATAGCTTCTTCTTTCCATTCTCTCAGCTGAGAAACTTAACTTATATTTCACTGAAAATTGAAGTTATTCACCAGGAGATTCCTCTTCTCCCTTCCTCATCTCATATCAATAATATTCCTTCTGTTATTATGTTTTCCTTCATTCCTATTTCAGAGGAAGAGGGACCTTTCCCTTGTCAAGACAAATCCCTCATGCACAAGTAATTCTATTTTATTTCATCTTCTCCAGTAAATTGTGTTTTTTATCCATAACCATATTCAGTAATCTTTAATCTTGCATATCTCCTGACTGTTTCCCCCTCTCCACCCTCAAAAAAGAAAGTTTTACCCAATCTGTCTGTCCCTCCTATCATTTTATATTTCTTCCTGTTTTTATAGCTAATTTCCTTGAGAAGGCCATCTATAATAGGGAACTTCATTTCCTCTCTTTTTATTACAGTGCTCTCTTTTTAATTTTCTATAGTCTGGATTCTGACTTCATGAAGATCAGAAACTTCTCTTTCTACATCTAATGTCCATATCTAATGTCCTTTTCTCAATTCCTATCCTTTTTTAACCTCTCTGCAACTATTTGACACTATTGGTCACTCTCTTTTTTTTGATATCTCTCTTCTCTAGGTTTTCATGACAATGCTCTCTCCTGGTTTTCCTCCAGTGGATTTTTTCTTGGATATTCATCAGATTCACACCTCCTCATAATGGGTATCCTCCAAAACCTTGTTCTGGGCTTGTTTCCTCCTCTATACTATTTTACTCAGTGATCTCATTAGCTTCCTTGAATTGAATTATTACTTCTATGCAAATGATTCTCAGACTTTTTAATCTTTTCTGACCTCCAGTCCTCTATTTCCAATATTCTCTCAGACATCTTAAACTCAGCATATCTAAAAGTGAACTCTTTATCTTTTTCGTCAAACTTTCTCTCCTTCCTAACTTCCTTATTACTGTAAAAGGTATCATGGGATGTGTAGGGTGTTCATCAGGACTAGCACTTCTGGTGTGAGGTGGCCTAGCTGTACCAGCCCTAAACTATATTATAAAGCAGTGGTCATCAAAACCATTTGGTACTGGCTATGAAACAGAGTAATTGATCAGTGGAATAGGATAGGATCACAGGACAAACTAGGCAATAACTATAGCAATCTAGTGTTTGGCAAACTCAAAGACCCCAGGTTTTAGAATAAGAACTCACTATTTGACAAAAACTGCTGGGAAAATTGGAAACTAGTATGAAAGAAACTAGGCATTGACCTACATCTAACACGATATACCAAGATAAGGTCAAAATGGATCCATGGATCATAAAGAGTGATATTATAAGCAAATTAGAAGATCATAGGATAGTTACCTCTCAGATCTGTGGAGAAGGAAGAAATTTGTGTCCAAAGAAGAACTGGAACTCATAATTGAACACCAGATAGATAATTTTGATTATATTAAGTTAAAAAAATTTTGTACAAACAAAACTAATCCAGGGACCGTGGTTTCCATGCTGTTTCTCATACAGAACATCTCATCTCTAGACTACAGGCACTTTCCACTGGCTCTTCCCCAGGCCTGGAACTCTCTCCTTCCTCCTCCCTGCCTCTTAGGTTCCTTAGTCTTAGCCAAAGTCCCACCATCTACAATGTCTTCTCCCACATAATTATATCTCCAGTTTATCCTTTCTATAGTTTGTCCATAGTTTGTATGTTGTTTTCCCACAAGAGAGCAAAACTGGTTTTTTAGCCTATCTTTGTATCTCCACCACTGGCACAAAATAGCTATTAATAACTGACTTCCTGGTAAGTGCCAAATAATGTTTATTGATTGAATTGATGATTCTATTACAATTTGCCTGACTTCTGTTCAAGGTCCATTAGTGGACCATCATCTGCCATGGGTATGACTAAAAGTTCTATTACAGGCCTTCTTGCTTCTTTCTACCTTCCCTCTAGTGATGTTGTGATTATCCATTGATTCCACTATCATCTCAATGCAGATGACAACCAAATTTATGTATTCAATTCAACTCTCTCTTCTGAATGCCATGTTCAGCCGAAGCATCATTTACTATATGAAAGTTTTTCTGATATCTAAAATTTTAGTATTCTCTCTTTCCTCTGATTATTGAATATTTGCTCATCTATGTACATTTGTACCAACTGTTCGAATCTCAGTCCCTTTAAAATAGGGACTATTTTTCATTTTTTGCCTTCTTATCCTCAGCACCTAGAAAGTACCTTGAATATAGGAGACAGTAAACATTTGTTGAACTGAATTCCCTTTTGAATCTTAGTTTGAGAAACGCAGAAGAAACAGTTAACAGAGATAAAAATTATAGAAACTTTGGGAGAGAAGTGACTATCTGAAATTTTGTGATGAAGCAGAAGAAAAATGAATATAGTAGGATATGCACTCTTGATTTGTGAAAAACATATTTTTACAAGTTCAGAGAAAAGATAGGGTAAGATTAAGAGGCTGCATGGTATTATGGAGGGAGAAGTCAGAAGGAACTACCTTCAAGTTCAATGTCTAGCATGTACTTCCTCTAACATGTGTGACCCAGGAAAAGTCACTTTAACCTTTCAATGCTCTGGGTAACTAGGATTAAAAATTGCTAGGAGGTGCCACTCTGCACTGATGTATGGAGTTCCCTCATCCTGAAGTTTCTTATACCAAGTTTCCATTCTATCCGTAAAATGGATAAATAGTATGTCATAGTCTTACATTGTGCAGGTGAAGTCAGTCCAGGAAAGATGAGAAACTATCAAGAATGAAATTCTGAAGGTACAGAGGTAGAGCAGAAAGCATTGTCTAGAAGAACAGAGATTGATGCATAAGGAATTCATTGAGCAATTTATGTTTGAAAAATTTAGAGAGAGAAGTTAGAAGCAAGGAGAGGTGATAGAAAATGAAGACAAAGCTATGGCATTGGCCAGAAAGAACTTGTATGAGGTATACTAGAATTCAGAATGAGCTAAGGATGCTAACAAAAGCTAAGGAACAAAAGAGAGTTTGTTTGACTTTTTTTTTTTTTTAACTGTATAGTAATGTGAAAAAGAGGAGGATCAAAGAAGGAATAGAACTTCCACTAGGTGTGGTTAAGATGCTGATAAACAATAATTGAAAGAAGGGACAGTTGCTGAACTCATTTTACTTTTGTCTTTCCTGCCAAGAACAATGATCTTTGGACTAGAATAAGGACAAAACAAGAATTGTTTATAGAGTTCATAATTAAGATAAATATGGGGATACTAAAGGAACGCGGCTCCTCATAGTGTGTTTAAATCACTTGATACCAATATATCCTAGAAGGACTGAAAGAAATAACTATTAATATTGTTGGGCTATTATCAATTACTTACATTTTCCCGTGGAGAATGGGTGGGGATTGGAGTATAAATTTACTGATTTTTTTTTATTAAAGAAGATAATAGAACACAACTATAGGCAAGAAAGTTTTACCTTAATTCCTTTGAAAATTCTAGAACATGATAGAGAAAAAGAAATTGCTGGTCTCAAAGAGCCAATATTTATTTATCAAAAATAGGTAATGTTCGACTAATCTTATCTCCAATCTGAATAGTTTCATTTTTACAGAGTAGTTGTAACATGTATATACATATATGTGTATAAATACATTTACATGCATTCTTATATGTATTATATGTGTATGAATATGTATGTTAAATATATGTGTGTGTAAATCAGCATACATCTATGTGTATGTGTGTGTGTTTGTGTAAAATAAAATTTTATTTTTGAATTTAAGAATATCTCTCATGTTTTTCTTGTGGAAAAGTTAGAGAGGGAATTTTTAATCAGAGATGGTAGGATTAAGTCCAAGCCATACTCTGGTTTGTCAGAAGATATGAAACTTGAAGCAACTCAATAGAATGTAGAGCTAAAGAGAAAATTAATTCAGCAATCCCATAAAATGTTTCCTGCTTTGATGTTTTTATAGGTTCCACTTCTCACAAGGGTTTAAGAGGAGTTCCAGGTTGCCACTTCATATTTTATGTCTTCTTCAATGTACTTATGAGTATTGTTTAAAGCATTTGATTAGAATGGAGTAAAAACAGCTACCTATCTTCATTGCAATTTGAGTAATTAACTTTCTAATTCCTTTTGGGAAGACCCCAGACTTCAACTAAGCCTACATTTTATGTGATTTTACCTAGAGCTACAAGTTGGGGGACATAAAAGAACCAGAAACTATGAGAAAGAATCTGGTACCTCTCTTTACAGCATTGGTATTCAATCCTCTGAAGAACTCTTTGATGGAATCCTCTGTCACATCATAGGGCACGTTCCCTAGAAAAGCAGTGTAGAGTGGTGAATTGGGAAGATGGCTTTGATCAATATTGGATTCCTGAGCAGCCCATGGAGCAGCAGGCAGGATGGAACGATCAATGGGAGATATCCTGTACATGTCATCATTACTACACCTCCTTCTAAGTTTCATCAGCCCAGCTGAATGTTTGGGAACAAAGGTGCTTGCTCCTCCACCATCCTCAGCAAGGAAGTTTGGCAAGGTGAGGATCTTCCCCTCCTTAGTCTTCTTTTTAGCTGAAGTCACCATATTGGGAGAGGGAGAGAGAAAATGCAAAGGGATACTTCTCTTTAGAAGCTAGGATCCATCAGGCTGTCCAGCTTAGGGTCTTAGTCCAACAGACTTCTTGTTATATTTACTTATATTAACCCACCCCCTACCCCATACTATTGAATGGAGTTCTGGGAAGACTAGTGGCTCTGATCTGAGCACTGCCAAGCCCTTTTTAGGATCACTTTCCATGTTTAGCATCCAACTGATTCACCCAGCTCTCATCTGTGACTTCAAGAAGCTGTAGTGTGCATAGCAGCTGCAGTTAACTATTTTGGTAGTAAAACTGTCAGGAGTAACTGAGGGGTCTCAAACTCCTGGATGAGTTAGTAGGTCCCCCCCCAGAATAGGCAGATGAGAATAATTTGTTCCAAAGGCCAAGAAAGCAGCTGAAGGAAGAACTGTAGAATATTGAGAGTTGGGTCAGACATTGAAGAGGCCAGTCATCCACTGAATATCGGGCCATTGCAGTTGTCCTGAGTTTTGTCTTACCACTGGACTACTACAACTCAGCAAAAGAGCATTTCTGCAGCTAGGTGGTACAGTGGAGAGAGCACCAGCCCTGAAGTCAGGAGGACCTGAGTTCAAATCTGGTCTCAGACACTTAACACTTCCTGTCTTTGTGGACCCTGGGCAAGTCACTTAACCCTAATTGCCTCAGAAAAAAAAACAAAAACAAAAACAAAAACCCATCATTCTCCTCTTCAAATGTTCATGTTTACTACCTATGCCCAACTTGTATTAGATCTTCTGAGATCTTATTGGTACACTCATAGTGACGTCATTTTGATCCTCTTCTGGAATGAAGGACAAGAACTAACCAAAAAAAAATAGCAGAAACACCTCCAACTTTCTCTGTCTCTTTTGAGGGGACAACCATCTTTTTAGTCATCCAGGTTCATAACTTTGAAGTAATGCTTGTGCCTTCCTCCTCATTTACCATATATATCCTATCAGATGTCAAAACTCTTTGAGAATAACTGTGCTTCAGCAATGATAGGTGTGGAAATAACTATACATATATTCGATTTGTCAAGTATTTTAACATAATTAACATGTATTGGATATCCTGCCATCTAAGGGAGGGGGGGGAAATTTGTAACAAAAAGCTTTGTAAGGGTTAATGTTGAAGAATTACCCATACATATGTTTTGCAAATTTAAAAAAAAGAGAGAGAGAGAGAGAATAACTGTGCTTACAGCAAGATTTCGATGATCAATTCTGATGGATATGGCTCTTCTCAACAATGAGACGATTCAGGCCAGTTCCAATAATCTTGTGATGAAGAGAACCATCTTCTCCCAGAGAAAGGACTGTGGGAACTGTGTAGATCACAACATAGCATTTTCACTTCTTCTGGTGTTGTTTGTTTGAATTTTATATACTTTTTAATATTCTATTTAATTCTTTCTCATTTTTTCCTTTTTGATCTGATTCTTCTTGTGCAGCAAGATAATTGTATAAATACATATATGCTTATATTAGATTTACATATGTTTTTATCATGTTTAACATATATTAGATTATCTGCCATCTAGGAGAGGGGATAGGAGAAAGGGGGGAAATTGGAACACAAGCTTTTGCAAGGGTCAATGGTGAAAAATTATTCTTGCATGTTTTGAAAATAAAAAGCTTCAATAAAAAAAGAAATTTAAAAAAAGAGAATAACAATGCTTGCTAAGATTTATATCAAGCTTTAAGATTTGCAAAACACTTTATTAATATTATCTCATTTGTGCTCTTCTAAACATCCCCATGGTCTCTACAATAGTTTAATTCTTCTTTACCTCTCACTTAAATTATTACAGAAGCCTTCTCACTTTCCATTCTTTTCAATCTACTTTTCACATAAGTGCAAAACTGAAATTCATAAAAACAGAGATCTGCCTCTACTCAACAAACTTGAGAAATTCCAAAGGATTGATGATGAAACAAATCTCGTTAAGAGATAATTTCACCACAGATATGAGAATGAGGCATATCATGCCAGTTATCATTGATAGAAGCTTCTTGAGAGTAGGGACTGTTTCATGCTTTATATCTACAATATCTAGGTAAGTTTCTGGCAAGAGATTATTAAATGTCCGTTTTTATTTCATACAAAATTGGGGAGATTATATTGAGAAATGATTCTTCAGGAAATCTGGGTCTCTGCTAGGAAACCTCCCCTACCAATGTAGGTCTGACGCTTTTTTGCAACTTTCATTCTCAGAAGATTTAAATGACTAAAAGTTTAAGTGAGTGGTTTGACTTAGTAACATAAACGGTATGTGTGAGGAATATGATTTGAATTCTGGTTTTCCTGATTCTGAAAAGAGCTCTCTATTTATTATGTTTTGCTGTTTCCCTTTGGGCATTAAAAAATAATAGTGATATTTGGCCAGTGTAGAGGGAGGTTTAGGGTGGAGCTACAAGGATCACCAAAACACTGCTGTATTTCCTCCATTCTGAGTTTTAGTCAAATTAGCCTGCTAGCCTTTATCCATACACAATCTTCCTCCTATGGGCTTTTATATTCCATGTCATCTGGAAGGCATTTCCTCCTTTCCTTCATCTCTTTGAATTCTAGCTTTCTTCAATAACCAATCAGGTACTCTCTTCTGTACAATACCTTTTCTAATCTTAATTCCATGTCCTTAAGTACATAGTGCTCATTCCCTTTAAAATATTTCTTATACCTAATCTTTATGTGCTACATTTCCCAAGTAGATTGTAAACTTTAGTATAATGATTATTTTGTTTGTTGAACTAAGATTAGCCTCCCCCAAGGGAATTGTATGAAAATTGGTGTCCAATGATTGCTATGGGATAAGATTGAGGAAATAAGGGAATTAATTGGTACTAGGAAGGAAGGTTCTAAAGGGCCTAGTTTTAAAAGTAGGCCTTCGAAGGGAGAAATGTTGAGCAAGACAGAAGGAATTAAAGGTGTTTCTAGCTAAAACATCAAGGTGATATAATAGAATGGTAATCTTAAGAGTTGAGAAGATCTGAATTTAAATCCTGCTTCAGGACACTTCTTAGCTATGTGACTGTGCAAACCTCTTAACTTCAGTTTCCACATCTTTAAAGTGGAGTCAGTAATATTACTTATCTTAGGACTTCAGGAGCATCACAGGTAAAGTATCATATAAACACTAGTCATTACCTATGTGGCATAGTGAATGGAGTACTGGGCTTGTAGTCAAGACTCATCTTTCTGAGTTTAAATCTAGTATTACTTACTAGTAATACTTACTAGTAACATTTACTAGTTTTATGACCTTGGGCAAGCCACTTCACCCTGCTTACCTGTTTCCTCATCTGTTAAATGGGCTGGAGAAGGAAATGGCAAATCACTCCAGTATCTTTGCCAAAAAAATTCCAAATGGGTTTATGGAGATTTGGACATGTGTGAAAAACAATTGAAAAACAGGAATGAGGGAGGCAGAAAGTTAGAATTAAGCTGGGAATACATGGTAGTAGTTGGAGAAGTGAACACTTTGAATTTCTGAGTTAAATTTCTTTAAAAATTTTCACCTCAAACTCTATGAATTACACATCAGAAATTACATTTTGGTGAGTTAATGATTCCTCCTAGGCTAGGGGTGGGAAGATAGAAGTTATATTCTTGTTCATCCTAGTAAAAATATGATTAAGGTACTATTTTGAAAATATCTATAGAAATCGAGAAAAAAAACACATAACACACTTTGCCAAGTTATTTTTCTGCTTTAAACCTTGAAGGAGTTGGTTATGTGGTTCTCAGTAGGCCTTAATAACACTTAACAAAACCTCTACTTGCCTTTTGTTTTCTCTACCTATATATTAAACTCATTCATTTACTTCATTTCTCCCCTACCAGTTAAACCCAACTTGTCTGGCTCCCAGGAGGTTTTTGGTTTTTGTTTTTGTTTTTTAAGTCTACCTTTTGCTTGCTTGGTGATTGATTTACCTCTGGGAAACTTTCCACAAGCGGCAAAAATTGTTTCCTTGTAGTTGAGAAATTAACAGGAGTTTTGTTTTTTCCCTCTTCTTTCAAATCCTAGTAATTTGCCACCATGATTCAAGTAACCTTTTTTTTTTCTTGCTTCTTTATAAAGCCATAAGATTAAACAATTAATCAACTTAATAACTAACATTTATTAACCTCTTACCAAATGCTAGGTGTTAGCAATCAGAGAATAAAACCTCAGCAAAAGGTCCTGTGCTTGCTAGCAACCCAGTGTCTAGATGGGCTAAAGGCAGGGATATTATCTCTTGCCCCTTAAGTGGGCCTTTCTTTAATTTACTGTGACCTGTCAGATTGGCTAAAATGACAGGAAAAGATAATAATGAATGTTGGAGGGGATGTGGGAAAGCTGGGACACTAATACATTGTTGGTGGAACTATGAACAGATCCAACCATTCTGGAAAGCAATTTGGAGCTATGCTCAAAAAGTTATCAAACTGTGCATACCCTTTGACCCAGCAGTGTTTCTATTGGGCCTATATCCCAAAGAGATCTTAGAGGAGGGAAAGGGACCCACCTGTGCAAGAATGTTTGTGGCAGCTCTTTTTGTAGTGGCTAGAAACTGGAAACTGAAGGGATGCCCATCAATTGGAGAGTGGCTGAATAAATTATGGTATATGAATGTTATGGAATATTATTGCTCTGTAAGAAACGACCAGCAGGACGATTTCAGAGAGGCCTGGAGAGACTTGCATGAACTGATGCTGAGTGAAATGAGCAGAACCAGGAGATCATTATACACAGCAACAACAATATTACATGATGATCAATTCTGATGGACATGGCTCTCTGCAACAAAGAATTGTCTCAAACCAGTTCCAATTGTTCACTGAAGAAAACCATATACACCCAGAGAGAGGGAAATGAAATATGGACCACAACGTAACATTTTCATGCTCTCTATTGACATTTGCTTGCATTGTGTTGCCTTTTTCTGATTTTCTTTTTTTTTTCTTGTAGATAGGATTTTTCTTGCATAACTTGTCAAGTATTTCAACATTATTAACATGTAGTGGACTTCCTGCCATCTAGGGGAGGGGAGGGGATTGGGGGTAAAATTTGTAATGGAAAGCTTTGTAAAGATCAATGCTGGGGAACTACCCATACATATGTTATACAAATAAAAAGCTTTAATAAAAAAAATAATAAAAAATAAAAAAACAAAACAAAACAAAACAAAAAAATATATATATATAAAAATTTACTGTGAACAATCAAGAAGCCAAACTACTTTCTGGCCTTTTGTTGTCCTTAAGTGGGCCTCTGTTTATGGACCTACAGGTACCCTACTTCTTAGCTAACTTGTTTTTAGGACCTTAGTCTACTAAAACAACACAATAGCTAGTTCATTAGGAATTTAGACCTAATCTTTCCCCTAGTTAATGGCTAAACTCCCTATGGGAATTTAGCCTGGGAGCCTAATAAAATATTTGTCACTTGATTTGGAGATGGTCTAAGCTTTATTTTATTTGAGACATCTCTCAACAATTTTGCATTGGATTCCAAAACTCCAATATATTTTGGAGATTCAACTCCCAGCACCCCATTACTGGGGATACAATCACAAGATTATTTTAGGTGTTGAGTATATAAGGAAAAAAAAACCAAAACAGTCCCTACCCTCAAGGAGCTTATATTTTATCAAGATAATTCATAATGATTATTTTGTATTTTAATATAATCTATACTTGTTTGTTATTTTCAAAAAAATCTTTGCTAGTCCTATAAAAGGATCATTACCAGAATTTCTAGATCCAAATAGATGAATCCCAAGTTGAAAGAAACATCTGCAACTGTTAGTATCTTTTCTTAAAAGCTTTTCTCTCAAATAATAACTAATGCCAGCTGTTTAAGATTCATGAGCAGCCACATAGTAAACAGAGTTATGGGAAAGTGGAAAAATTGGTTTGCAACAGGAAATACATTTCCATCACACTTGGCATCCTTATAGGAAACTTAGGGACTCAAAGACTCTCCCAATCTGGAAATTAAGGAAATCTTCTCGAGTTCTTGAACTGACCAATCAGATACAAAGACAAAGAACACTGCAGAACAGGAAAAACAACCTATCACAAATTGGATTTCTATGTGGTCTCTATCCTGTGAGGGAAAAAACCTAGTTTCTCACTCAATCACATTAGTCTTTTTATTTCCACTGGACATAAGAGGTACTTTTCAAAAAAAGAAGATAGACTATTCTGTTCTATCTTCAAAATTAATATAAACAAAAATATCACTCAGTATATTTTAAAATTTTGTGATAGTTTGTGACAACCTTTCATTGCACAAATCAAGCTTTTATTAAATTTTAATAAAAGATAATTGTACTTTTTACTTTACAAAATACTTTTAGTCTAAAGTCTTTTAGGCATCAATTAATTTAATAAAACTGTACATTCAATTTTAAATTATTCAAAAAATCCAATTTTTTTTTCCAAATTGAAAAAGAAAATAAAACAAACAAAAAAAAAAAAAAACACAAAATGGAGATAATTAAATCTCTGAATTTCCCCTTCCCAGTGAGTCAGATTATATATTTGCAAATTCACTATTTTTTAGTACTTTTGTTAAGAGGAGACATATAATTTGTTTGAAATCATATGCAAATTGATTGATAATGCTTTTAACTGAACAACATTTAGCCAGCATATATAAATCAGGATCGTTTTTATCTTATGCACCATAAAACCACCCATAGACCAGCAAATTGAGATTTCTCAGATCTTTATAATGCAAAGGATTGAGATAAAAAAAAATGGATAAAAGAAAAAAATGGTTGCCCAAAGAAATGGCCTGAAGTTATTTTCATGATTATCCTTCTATATAGTCATTCCTCCCCGAAACTGTATCTGAAATCAGATGGTGGAGACCAATGTCTGGGAAGTTACATGTCCCTTTCTAAATCATCAGTTGTTAAAGTATATTATCTTTTGCTGGTATATTATCTGCGTGTAGGAATGACAAAGTCTCTATTCTGAAAAACACCTGGGTTGGAATGTATTCGTCCTAAAAATGACTCAAATCGCAATGCCATGGAACACTCATTTCTAATCACAGTGAGTCTGACTACATGGCAAGCCAGCTGACTGTGACACAATCAATCATTATTACAGTTGGAAAAAACAAACAAAGTCTAAAAGTTTGATTTAGTGGTCATGTGTAGATGAAGATCAAATTTTGTTATTTTAAATGTAATTTCATTCACCTTTAACTCTATAACGAAATATGTCTACTTAAATAAGTCTCTTTTTCTTTTTTCCCCATTGATTTCTGGGAATAAAAATTCCTTCAAGTACAGACTGTAATTTTTCTTTAAATAAAGAATTTCCGCCTCAAATTTTTCAATTAAGAAAAAATACTGGGTTTCAAAAAATATAGTAACTTTGTTTAGAAACAATCTCAATAATATATCATACCCATTTTTTTTAAGCAATCTAATCCAGCCCAGCAAACATTTGTTAAGCACCCACGGTATTCCAGAAATTGTACATGGCCCTGGGGATAAAAAAAAAAAAAATGATCTCTACATTCTTCTAGGACAGACACACAACCAAATAAGTACATGCATGCAATTTTGGGAGGGAGAAATCATTAATAACTAGACCTGGGAATCATGAAAGGCTTCTTGATTTAAAACAAAAACAAAAACAAAAAAAACCCAAAAAAACACATTATCTAAGCAACTAGATAGTGCAGGGTATAGAGCACTAGTCTTGAAGTCAGGACCACCTGAGTTCAAGTCTCAAACACTTTACTAGCTGTGTGACTTAACCCCATTTGCCTCAGTTTCCTCACCTGTAGATGAACTAAAGAAGGAAATGGTAAATCTCTCCAGTATCTCTGCCAAGGAAACTTCAAATGGGGTCACGAAGTGTCAGATACAACTGAAAAATGACTGAACAACAATCTAAGCCTTGGATGACAGTGGAAATTCTAATAGGTACAGAGAAGTAGGGGGTGCATTCTTGCATGCTGAAAGTCACAGAACAGCAAATAGACCAGTTTAGTTAGCAAACAAAGTGCATGGAAAGGATTTCATGTGAAATAGGGAGAAAATTCAGCTAAAGCCAAATTGTGAAGGTCTTTAAATACCAAACTGAGAAATTAGCTGCCCTTGGAGTTAGAGAATCTGGATGCAAATTCTGCCTCTGATGAATATTACTCGTGTTAACCTGGGCAACTCATGTAACCTCTCTAAAAAGTCTCAGCTTCCTAATTTATAAAATGAGGCATTATACTAGATGGCCTTTGAGATGTTTTCCAGCTCTAGATATAGGACCCTCAATTATTTTTTACCCTGGAAGCAGTAGAGAGCCATTAAAAATTCTTGAATCAAATTAAAATCAAATGTCATGCCTCAGGAAAAAATGATTTTGCTAACATTGTGGGAACTGGAAATTGGAGACTGGAAAATTTGGAATCTGGGATTCCAGTTATGTGGTGGTTGCAACAGACAGACCAGCATTGAAATCTAGGACTTTTCCTAGCAGAGTAATTCCTCCTGCTTGGGCTCTTTGACTGGAAGCCAGCAAATCAAGAGGAAGAACTAGATATAAAAAGGTTAATTCAGATCAGCTGATTAGCAGTTGCTAGATAGAACAAGGGATACATACATCATACATACATACATATATATATATAGTATAGTTTAGAATTGGACAGTTTTAAAGTGGGTAGCTAGCTAAAGGAGCCAGTGAGGTGAGGGAGCTTGGCCATTGTCCTTATTTGGAAGGCTGAGTGATAGGGACAGGATGTCAAGTGATTTGGGGGAAGAATGTCTTAACACTGGGGCTGTAACTTATTAATTTTGGTATTGCCCAAGATTAAGTCTGTTTCAGTGGAAACAGTTTTTCCCCCTATAGCTAATCTAATTTCCCCACTTTTTCCCTTATAGTTAATCTAATCAGACCATGTTGTAATCCCATCAAAATTTCAACTAGATAAAACAAGAGGTCTAAGATTAGGAATTTCCTTTGAGATAGAATCCAAAGAGAATGTAGACTGAGAATCTTGTCTGTATTTTCACAGCCCTGCAGGCTCCATCCTCTAAGGTTACTTTTAAATGTTGGAAGGAGAAGGGATGATGATTCCCTCCCCTGTCACACATCTACCCCCAAATTCATTGTACACAAATTTTATCCATTTCCTCCCTACTGTGATAATCTTATGTGATTTGCTATACACATGTCATAGGGATTTAGCTTATGCCCACTCATTTAAGATACCTTTGCCCACTGGGAACCTGCTTCTAGAAAAAGGAAGAACTGCCCTATGTATGGACATTCTTCATTTACCTTTAAGGTACTTGCAGAGCCTTCTCCCATTGGTTACATAGCCAGAATTAAAACTGCCTAATAGCCAAAAGTGGGAAGTTATAGTGCAATGGGTAGAATACCATACCTAAAGTCAGGAAGACTCTTACTTAGTGAATTCAAATTTGACCTCTGACACTTACTATCTAAGTGATCTTCAGCAAGTCACTTAATCCTATTTGCCTCAGTTTCCTCATTTATAAACTGAGCTGGAGAAGGAAATGGGAAACCATTCTAGTATTTTTGCCAGGAAAACCACAGATGGTGTCAAAAAGTATCAGACATGTCTGAAAAATAACTAATAACAATAAACGGCCTAAAACAACTTGGGATTTTTTCCTGCATTAAAGTCTGAGGGTAAAGGACTCCTAAAATCATAGGTGTTAACATACAGTAAGCAGGGGATTGAACCAAGGGTTTTCCCCCTCCCTCATTCCCCTCCCACATGACCCCGTTAAACAAGTATTGTACCTTTTCATTGTCCTTTTCAGTTCTAAGCACAGGAAGAAAAGTGTCCAAAACCATAGTTCAAGTTACAGATATCTAGGAGTCCAGGATTGGACCTGGAGGGCAGGTATTGTAGCCAGTCCAGCATGAAGTCCTGGGGAACAAGGAAACAAGGATGGTTACTCAGTGAGGCTCTGGAATTGTGGGGTAGATTAATGCTCTATAGGAAGTGAGTGAAACTGTGAGCCTTATCTCCCTTCTGTCCCCAGAGATTAAGTCCAGAAATATCAGGGAAGAGGAAGGGAAGGGAGGGAAGAGTAAAGGGTACATTTTGCTCCCAATGTGGTAGAAGAAATTTTTATAAGTTTGTTTTTGCCTTATCTTTAATGTAGATATCCTTTTGACAAAGCTAATCTAATGTCAAGTGATTAAATGGAACTGGGTTGGTTGTCCCAGAGCCCTTAATATTGGAAGAATCAGAGGGTGTTCTAAATAGAGATGAAAGACTCCCCAAGCCCTTCAGTGTATCAGAGAACCCTAAAAAGAGGGCAGGTAAAAATTCAAGGATCTGGGGCAGAGTCAGCCATGTTAGTGGTACAAGCTTGAATATCTTGAAAATAACCCTTTCATTTTGCATCCCTGAGGCTACAGCTATTCTTTAGAATTTGTCTTTAACCTACTGAGGAGCTAGATTCAGTTTACTTTCAGTAGAAGTTGTTTTCATTCTCATTGGTTTAAAAAAAAAAAGAAGAAGAAGAAGAAGAAAGGAAGGAAGGGCAACTAATAATCCTGACAATAACTCTTCCAAGGATAGGTAATTGGAAGGGTCAATAAAAAAAAGATTTTAGAATGCTTTGGAATTGGACGGCTATAACAATACTACTGTCAATAATAAAAATCACTCGCAACAGTGAAAATTTACATTCTCTACTTACTCCATAAAGTATTCTTGAGGCAAATTTATCTGTTCACAATGACTTCTGCCCAAATGATGAAGGAGGATTCAGCATTATGGGCAAAATGGCAATGTAATGGGAGTTTTTATTATGATTATGGGTCAGTGGTTTTTGTATTGTTTATATGTAGGAGCCACCAGAGGCATATGCTGAATATATAGTCCATGAAAGACCAAATTAAATAAACAAAAGGCAATTTACAAGCTGGAAAAATGTGTTAGTTCACATGTAGAGTTACAAGCACATGCCCTATATAATCTGACTTAACAATAAGGCTATTTATACTCTGATGGCCAAACTGGGGGCTCATCTGCTTAGCACCTAAAAGAAAGTGGGCCAGAAGTAAGTTGTCAAAGAAAATTGAAAATGTGACCTATGGCAATCCCACTCTACTATTTCAGGCTTCTGGGACTTTTCATAATAAGAATCATCATCACTGTAGCACAGAATAATTGGGGAAGGAACACTGGAAATATTTTGCCGCCACACTTAGAAATTGTTTGGAACCTATCTGCAAAGATAAGAATTAGTCTAGTGAGGTGTCTAAAAGATTATATTACTTCTATAGGTCTAGGATAAGCCTGACCAGGCTACCTTTCCCCTCTGCCCTACTCTCCTGTCCTACTGCCCTGTCCCTTACCCCATCAAGATATTTATCTTTACTCTGAATCAGCTTCAGTTTGGAGAGAGGAGAAAACCAGTGAGGATGGCTGCTGCCCATCTCACACTCTGGCAAAATTACTGATCCTCAATAAAAAAAGAATGATGCTTAGATCTTTATTCTACCTGTACATCTGTATTAATAGTATGTGAAGAAGCAGGAGCTGGGTATAGGACAAAATCAGGCAAAAAGTATCAGAAAATATTTTCTCAAACTTTTTGGTCTCAGGATTCCCTTTCACTCTTTTTTTCCCCTAAGGCAATTTCCCTAAGAGCTTTTGTTTGTGTTTATTGTAACTCTTAATATTTACTTCTGGCCCACTTTCTTTTAGGTTCTAAGCAGATGAGCCCCTGGCTTGGCCATCAGAGTATAAATAGCCTTATTGTTAAATCAGATTACATAGGGCATATGCTTGTAACTTTACATGTGAACTAACACATTTTCCCAGCTTGTAAATTGCCTTTTGTTTATTTAATTTGGCCTTTCATGGACAATACATTCAGTATATACCTCTGGTGGCTCCTACATATAAACAATACAAAAATTTTTCCCCTAAGGTTAAGTAACTTGCCCAAGGTCTCATAGCTAGGAAGCGTTAAGTGTCTGAGGCTACATTTGAACTCAGGTCCTCCTGACTTCAGGGCTGATGTTCTATCTACTGCACTACCTAGCTGCCCCCCTTTTCACTCTTAAGAACAATTAAAGACCCTAAGAGCTTTTGTTTGTGTTTATTGTAACTATCAATATTTACTATATTTGAAATTTTAAAAAACCTATAAAGTTTAAAAATATTTATAAAAACATTTTAAAATACTAATGATCTATAAAATAGTCATATAAGTGATATTTTAATAAAAATAATTATATTTTCCAAAACAAAAACAATTTTGAGAAGCATTTTGTTGTTTTACATATTTTTGCTAATCTCTTTAGCATCTAGCTATATAGAAGAAGGCAGCTGCATTTTCCTGTTTCCTTTCTTCTGTCTATTGAGAACAATTGTTTTGATTGAAGTACATGAAGAAAAGTCAATCTCACATAAATATGTTGTTGGAAAAAAGGAGCATTTAAATAGGCAAATGTCTTAGGATTACTATGAAAAAAATTTGACCCCTTAAAAGCATCTTGGAAACCCATAGGAATCCTTGGACCACACTTTGAGAGCCATGGCTTTATGGCACTCAGACTCAAAGAGACAGTAACAAGCTTAAAGTGTTCAGAACATCCAACATATATCCCAGGAAGGAGTTTTGTGATTGATGATGTTCAATTGTTCCTATCATGTTTGATTCTTCATGACCCTATATGGGATATCCTTGGCAAAGATCCTGTACTTCTAATACAGATGTACAGATGGGATCAGTGTCTGAGCTTTGTTCCTTTGTTTAGAGAGTCAATGGTTTTGCCACAAAGTATGAGATGGGCAGCAGTCATCTTCATTAGTTTTCTCCTGTTTCCATACTGAGGTTGATTAGGAATAATGGATAAGCATTTTGGTGGAAAAGATCCCATTTCCTGATAAGTAATATGATTTCAGAGAAACTTGGAAAGACTTGCATGAACTGATGCATTGTGAAGTGAGCAGAACCAGGAGAATGCATTTTTCAAATATTTCAACCTATTTCAAATAGTTTACCATCTCAGGGGGAGGGGGATGGAAGAGAGAGATGGATGAATGTAATTTGGAACTTAAAACTTTTTAAATGTTAAAAATTGCTTTAACACGTAATTGGGGAAAATAAAATATTATTAAAAGAAAAAAAAAAGAAAAGAAAAGATCCCATTTGCTTCTGCAGCTCATGTTACAGATCAGAAAACTATAATAGGATTACAGTGACTTGCCCAGAGACAAACCACCAAAAAGTATATGAGGCCATAGTTGAATTTAGGTCTTTCTAATTCCAGACCTAGTGCTCTATCCATTGTTCCACTTAGCTGCCCAGAAGGACCCCCAAAGGCATGTAATACAAACAGTCTCATTTTACAAAAGGAAAAACTGAAGCCAAAAAAAAGTAAAGGACTTGCTGGTCCAAGGGAGCAGTTATTCTTTGTCCTTCTTTCACAAAGAGTACCACGGTATCAGGAAGGAGATGCCATGACTTCCAAGTGAATTAGATTTAAGTGAAGAAGGGCTAGGCAAAGTTATAAGCCTTACTGCCTCCTCCAGTTGGGTTTAGTTACAAAACAACTGAAAATGACCTTGGATGCACTGGGAGCTAATTTTGTTGTCTAGTTCTGATATTTTAGGGCTGTCAACTTCTTTTTGCTAACTAATTGTTCAATGACCCAAGAATAAGTCATTTCATCCCAATATCGGGTCTATCGCTCACAAGGGGGAATTCTCTACCTCCTTGAGGCTATCCATTCTACTTTTGGATAGTTTGGATAGTTTAGGAAATTTTCCCCTTTACATTATCATCACATAGTTTTGTTGCAATTTCCAGTTAAAGCTCTGAATTCTACTATCTAGGATCAACCAGAAAAAATTTTATCTGTATTCCATATAATTGCTTAAGTGTTTGATGTTGGGAAAGTCATATCATCTCCTATGACTCCTCTTTCCTAACCTACAAAATGAAGAAGTTGGACTATATGAACTCCAAGATCACTTTCAGGTATAAATGTAATATTCTATGAAATATTTGAGTGTTTGAAATAAGCAGTAAAGAAATCCTACTTAATTAGGTATAAAATAAACAGTGACTATATTAATAGGTTATAAGAATACATTTTGTAACATTACAGTATCATTTTGCCTAAATTCTATGGTTTTATTTTTAAATTTTGAATTTGATAAACACGCAAAAATGAGCATTTTCACATACAAAGTAGTACAGAAACATTTGTATATGAAATCACAATTCATTCTGTGCAATTTCAAAACTATTCCATGTATTTTTCCTTTTGAACTTAAGTTCTCTTCAATACATTTTTAGTGTTTCAATAATAACTTTCTCTTTCTTTTGGCAACACTATTCCTGCTCCTCTCCTCCCAAACACTTCTACAAAACTGAAAAGAAAGCACTTGAAATATATAAGGGCACTCAAGAAAGACAAATTCATTGAAAATAAATCTCATTCTGTACCTTTGGTCTGTCATCTCCCAGTCAGCCAAACTTCATTATCCATCTGGAGTCTCAGTCACTGCATTGATTTTAAGACTTTCCAAAAATTTTTTTTTCTTTATAATATTGATGTGACTGCATAAATTATATAATTCATGTTAGGTTTTCCCCACTTTTTTCTTCATATGAGGTCATATAAATCCTCCTAGATTTTTCTGAAATCATCCTTTTTGGCATTCTTTGTCACTACAATAATATTTCATTACATTTCTGTTCAGCCACTCCCTAAATGATAGTTTGTTGTTCTTTGATTAAAAACAAAAAGGCTACTATTAATATTTTCTTTTTCCTTTTTTTTTTAATTTCTTTGGGATACAAAGAAATTCTTTGGGTCAAAGGATAAACTCAGTTTAGTGACATTTTAAGTAAAATTCTAAATTGCTTTCTACAGTGGCTAAATCAGTCCACAACTCTACCAATAGCATCTTTGTGTGTTCAACTTACACATCATCTTGATTAGTGGTTTTTCATTTTTTGTCATCTTTAACAATATTGTAATTGTGAGAACTCAGAGCTGTTTAATTTGAATTTCACTTACAATTAGCGACTTAAAGGATTTTTTTTTTTTTAATATGGCTGTGGATAGCTTGGATTTCTTTCTTTGAAGACAGTCTATATCTTTTGACTATTTACTTATTGTAGATTTTCAATTCAGTTTATATAATTACTTTTATTAGGATCATCACAAGCCCTCTGTAAATCAGTACAAATATATTAAAGTAAAAAACCCCATTGAGTCACAGGGCCTAGGTTTAAATTACTTTTTAGTCATTCAAGCAAGTCAACTGATCTATCTGCACTGAAGTTTCCATTTCTGTAAAATGAGGAAACTAAACTAGATAATTTCTAAGGTCCTTATCAGTTTGGTTTAAAAGAAAAAACTAAATTTTTTTTACAATCACATATGTTATACATGTATAATTATGTAAAATATGTCTGTATTATTCATTTTGTATAAGAAGCCTCAAATAAAAGGAAAAAAAAGAAAGAAAACGAAAAATATATGCAATTAAGATCAATTCTTTTTTCTGAAGATGGATAGTATGTTTCTTTGGGATTGTCTTAGATCATTATATTGATGAGAATATTTGTTATTCACAATTCTTCATTGAACAATATTGCTCTTACTGTATAAATGTTCTGTTTCTGTTCACTTCACCATGCATCAGTTCATTTAAGTCTTTCCAGGTTTTTCTGAAATCTTACTTGTCATTTCTTATAGCACAATACTCCATTACAATCATATACCCCACATTTCCCAATTGATGGGTATCTCTTTGATTTCTAATTTTAGTCACCACAAAAGAGCTGCTATAAATAGTTTTGTATAAATAGGTCTTTTTTCTTTTTTTTTTTTGTATAAGCTTGGGATATAGACTTAGCAGTAGTATTGGATCAGAGGGTGTGTACAGTTTTTAGTCCTTTGGGCATAGTTTTAAATTGTTCTCCAGAATGGTTGGATCAGTTCACAACTCCATCATCAATGCATTAATGCCCCATTTTCCCACCTCTTCTCCAACATTTGTCATTTTCTTTTTCTGTCATATTAGCCAATCTGATTAATGTGAATTGGTACTTCAGAGTTGTTGGCATTTTTCTGATCAAATGATTTAGATCATTTTTTTTTCATATCATTATAGTTAGCTTTGATTTTTTCTTTTTCTTTTTTTTTTTTTTTTTGCTAAGGCAATTGGGGTTAAGTGACTTGCCCAGGGTCATTAGGGTCATACAACTAAGACATGTTAAGTGTCTGAGGTCAGATTTGAACTCAGGTCCTCCTGAATTCAGGGCTGGTGCTATATCCACTGTGCCACCTAGCTGCCCCATCTTTGATTTCTTTATCTGAAAACTGCTAGTTCATGTCCTGTGATCATTTATCAATTGGTCAATGACTTTTATTTTTTATAAATTTGACTCATTTCTTTAAATATCTGAGAAATGAGACCTTGCCGCAAATATTTTCTCCAGTTTTCTGCTTCCCTTAAAATTTTGATTGGTTTGATTTTGTGCAAAAACTTTTAAATTTTATCCAATCAAAATTATCTATTTTTGTAATGCTCTCTGTATCTTCTTTGGTCCTAAATTATTTCCTTATCCATAAATCTAACAGATAAATTATTCCATACTCTCTTAATTTGCTTCTGGCATCACCCTTTAGGGGCAAATCATGTACCCCTAAAGGTACATGACCTTATCTTGGTATACAGTGTGAGATATTCATTTATGCCTAATTTTTGCCATATTGCTTTCCAGTTTTCCCAGAAGTTTTGGTCAAATAATGAATTTTTGTTTTAAAAACTTGGATCTTTGGGCATATCATATACTAAATTACTATGATCATTTACCACAATGTATTTTGTATCTAATCTATTCTATAATTCTACCACCATGTTCTTTCACCAATACTGAATTGTTTTGATAATTACTACTTTATAATAGCAATATGAGAAATTGTATGGTGATGAATTTTATTATTATTTATTTCTAGCTCTATAAAATTATCTTTTGACAGTTTAATTGGTATGGCCTTAAACAAATAGATTATTTTAGGTATAATTGTCATTTTTGTTATATCAGCTCAGTCTACCCATGAACAATTAATATTTTTCCAATTGTTTAGATCTGACTTTATTTATCTGAAAAGCATTTTATTGTATTCATATAGCTTCCTCGGTTTGTCTTGACATATAGACTCCCAAATATTTTAAATTGTTTATAGTTATTTTAAATGGATCTCATTGCTAGATTTTGTTAGTAATATGGTAATATGCTGATGATTTATGGGGGTTTATTTTGTATCCTGCAACTTTGCTAAAGTTGTTAATAATTTCAAGTAAGTTTTTAGCTAATGTTCTAGGGTTTTCTAAATATAACATTATGACATCTGCCAAGAGTGATACTTTTGATTCTTATTGCCTATTTTAATTCCTTTTTCTTCTCTTAATGCTATAGCTAATATTTCTAGTATAATATTGAATAATAGAGGTGATAGTACACATCCTTACTTCACCTCAGTTGTATTGAGAAGGAATCCAACTTATCCCTATGATAGATAATGTTTTATGATGATTTAAGATAAATATTACTTGTTATTTTAAGGTAAATTCCCTTTATTACTATGCTCTCTAGTGTTTTAATAGAAATAGATGTATTTTATCAAAGGCTTTTTTGTGCTTCTGTTGAGATAATCATGTGACATCTGTTGGTTTTGTTATTTATGTGGTTGATTATGCTAATGATTTTCTTAATATTGAACTTGTCCTGCATTCCTGATACAAATACCACCTGGTCATAATGTATGATTCTTGTAATATATTGTTACAATCTCTTTGCTAGTGCTTAATTTAAAATTTTTACATTGATATTCATTGGGGAAATTGATCTACAATTTTCTTTCTGTTTCAGGTTTTCCTCTTTTGGGTATCAGCATCATATTTGTGTCTTAAAAAGGGCATTTGTGGGACTTCTTTGCCTATTTTTCCAAATAGTTTATATAGTGTTGGGACTAATTATTCTTTAAATTTGGTAGAATTCATTTGTGAATTCATCTAATTCTGGGGATTTTTTTCTTGCAAAGTTCATTAATGGCTTGTTCAATTTCTTTTTTCTAAGATTTAATTATTTAAATATTTTATTTCTTCTATTAATCTGGATAATTTTTTGTAGATATTCATCTATTTCATTTACATTGTCAAATTTATTGTCATATGGTTGGGCATAATTGCTAGTAATGATTGTCCTAATTTCCTCTTCATTGGTGGTAAATTCAGCCCCTTTCATTTTTGATCCTAGTAATTGGGTTTTCTGCTTTTCTTTTTTTTAATCAAATTAACTAATGGTTTATGTACTTGGGGTTTTTTTTTTTTCCCTTCATAAATCCAGCTCTTAGTTTTATTTATTAATTCAATGATTTTCTTACTTTTGGTTTTATTAATCTCTCCTTTGATTTTCAGGATTTCCAAATTTGGCTTTTATTTGGGGATTTAAAATTTGTTCTTTTTCTAGTGTTTTTAGTTGCATACCTTATTCATTGATAGATTTTTTCCCTCTGTTTTATTGATGAAAGCAATTAGAGACAAAATTTCCCCTAAATACTATTTTGGCTGTATACCATAAAGTTTGGTATGTTGTCTCATTGTTGTCTTTTTCTTTAATTAAATAATTGATTTTTTTTCTAAGATTTGTTCTTTGACACAGTTGTTACCACTCTCTAATTTCAGTATCATGCAGCAATCAGGAAATAAAATTTAAAGAACCCCCTGCAGTTCCAGCATAAAATCCTATTAATCAGAAACCACTAAAGCAGAATCTATGTTAATTGGACAGGGACCTGGTAGAAGTTTGCCTTTGCAAAGCTTTCTGGAAAGATCCAATTAGTAGTCTAAATAACACTTCAGAAGGGAATGTTTTAAAAATACTTAAGAGAACAAACTGTTTTGAAGTACCCTTCAGTACTTTAGAATGATCATTTACATATAAACAATGGCATCGCTGATTACCTTCATTATTATCTATTCAATTTCAAAAGTCCCCTAGGATTTGGAAAAGGTAACACTTTCATTCTACTTCTAGGTAGAAAGTAACAAAATTTTATTTCTTTAAAAACAATTCATAAAG
>JAJPUD010001229.1:127328-157608 GCA_023553655.1 Myrmecobius fasciatus
GAAGGAAGGAAGGAAGGAAGGAAGGAAGGAAGGAAGGAAGGAAGGAAAGAAAAGGAAAGAGGGAGGGAGGGAGGGAGAAAGCAAGAAACTTGTGTTGCATGGTTCCCACCACAGCAGCTCCTACTCACAGAGGTTGCTATGTATTCTTCATCCTCCAAGATGACCATGACATCAGGGAGGTGATTAAATGACTTGACTGAACCATCATGAGAGGCTGAAGCCACACCTGGGAACCGTTGGAGTCCCAGAGTATATAGATAAGTGCCAGGCTAGATGCCAGCCAATTACAAGGAGAGGTTGCCACTATACTGAACTAAATATGACCATGAATAGTTGGATCCTTATCTGGCTCACTGACCCACTTACTGAGTGACCTACCTGGATAGAATATACTGCTCCACTGGGAACATGTCTGGTGAACTTCAATCCTTTCACTTCTCGCTCCTCTAACAATTGCTTGATAAACTATCATCACTTTTTCTCAAATTCACTATTTTTCTTAAATATTGCTTACATGGTATCTTTTCTTTTATAATGTGGTTTGTCTCCACAAAAGGATAAACTGGGTTTTTTTAAATTTCCTTCTGAGTATTCTTTATAACACTTTGGAAAAGGACAAAGGGGAACCCCTAGATCAATAGCTCTAAACTTATCCACAAGCCTATATTGAAGCTCCTTCTCACTCTCCGGAGTTACAAAAAGGGGTTCATAAATATAAATTATAATTATTTCATCCAAGTCACTATTGAGAGAGGGCACTTGACCCGAGGTCTTCCTGGCTTTGGGATCACCATATCTATCTATCCACTATATTATGCCTGTCTCTCAAATCTGGTCTCTGACATGTATTAACTAGATGACCCTGAGCAAGTAATTTAACTTCCCAGAGTTCTAATCTAGACAACTCTCTAAAACCATAGGCTACAGAGAAGTTACCACCCTGCCTTGATAAAAGGAGTATTGATTCTCTACACCAATGAAATCACAGGTCCAATTTCTCTTCCACTATTAAGAAATGACACGTCCAAATAGCATTCTGGTGTTGGAGTCAAGAAGTCCTGAATTGAATCTTGTCTCTGACACTTAGTATTTCAGTAACAACAGGTAAATCACTTAATTTCTCTGAGCTTCAAAGAATTCTCTAAGAGTATAACTCATATACAGATAGCAATCTACTTTTGGTGGAAGGGTATTATCCCTAATATGCCAGCCTTCTTGAATTGTAACCTCACAACTTTCCCTGCAAAGGTCACAAAAAATTTAAATCTCTTTATTGCCCTAGCAAAGGAGACTAAAATGAGAATAGCAGTTTTTCATAAAAAGTTAGGATCCCTTTATAACTACAAAATGTTTTTATTAGAATATAACTTTTTGTCCTTTCTATAGCCATGTACTTTCCTAGCCAAGAGATTATTACCTTTAGGCTAATTTCATGTTATTCCTGAATAATCAAGGCAATATTTTACACAACTTTGTAAGTGTTCAAATTTAATTTTCCCTTTTAAAAAATGTTCAACTTTTTCTTTGTGAAGCTTATTCAATGAATATTAGTACAAATATTTATTGAACCCCTTAATCATAAGCTTTCTGCTAGACTCCAGGGCAACATTACATAGATTAAAAACCATTCAGAAGAACATCATTACAATAGTTATTAATAAAATATTTGTAGAACACCATTAGCATGTCAACCATCACATGGAATGTATGTGTAGATAATATCTGAGATCATTATCATCTAAAGGAAGAGATCAATGAAGTCATGGATCAGAAAATAAACAGAGAAGCTTCTATAGATAACTCACAATTCACATCTGCTTTTAATTTTTTTTTATTGTTGGGAATTTTCTGTGTAATTTGGAGTTGAGAAAGATAACTCTTTGCTTGAATTTTCTGGCTCAACTTTCTTTTCTTCTACTTTACAAAATGTACCCAGTTAAACTAAATAAGGCTTGAAATAAAGCATGGTTAGTGGATAGATTACAAAAGTAAGAGCATTACTTTTTCTATTTCAGTTCACAAATTTCTGGTTGAAAGAAATTAACCTGAAAAAAAAGACTCTATTCCATTATTGATCAGGTAAGTCTATTCATTCAATAAGGGCAGAAAAAACATAGAAAGGCTTGGCTATACATGCCACTAACAACACTTAGCTTTAGCTATATACTTACAGTAAGCTCTATGTAATCCTAAGGCAGCATGTCTAGGAATCAAAGACAACATTAAGATCATTTGCTGACTCAAGACCCTGGAGAGTAAGAACAGAAAGGGAAAAAGAAGATTGTAGCTTCTAAAAAGGCCCAAAAAAGGGACAGAGACAGATTCCTTCTTAGCCCAGGCTTGATGTTTCTGGAAAGGATGCCATTGTTTAACCTAGTGTTATATTCCCAATAAGGGAACAGAAAGCTTAAGGCAAGGAGAATCCATAACTTTTAAAAAAAATCTAATTTCTTTTTTTCATTCACATACAATCCTGAATACTTCTCGCTTCCTAGAATTCAGAATAAAAGTCCATATCTATTGGAAATTGCTTTTAAAATATTTTTGCATTGATATCTTTTGTTTACATATCATTTTCATTTTCATATATCCTCTTTCTCTTTTCCCTACTCAGAAAGCTAATGGCTATTTTAAAAATGAAAGAAAGAAAAAGAAAGAAAGGAAGGAAGGAAGGAAGGAAGGAAGGAAGGAAGGAAGGAAGGAAGGAAGGAAGGAAGGGAGGGAGGGAGGAAGGAAGGAAGAGAGGAAGGGAGGGAGGGAGGGAGGAAGGGAGGGAGAGAAAAAGAAAGAAAGAAGCAAAGGAAGGAAGAAAGAAGGAAAGAAGGAATGGAAGGAAGAAAGAAAGAAAGGAATGAAGGAAGGAAGGAAAGAAGGAAGGAAGGAAAGAAGGAAGGAAGGAATGGAAGGAAGAAAGAAAGGAAGGAAGGAATGGAAGGAAGGAAAGAAGGAAGGGAGGAAGGAAGGAAGGAAGGAAGGAAGGAAGGAAGGAAGGAAGGAAGGAAAGAATTGTACATCCAGTCTCCAATTTCTATATAAACAAATGAGTGTATTTTCTCAATTTTTCTTTCACAGCCAAGCTTGGTAGGCATGATATTTACATAGTACTTGAGATTTGTGTTGGCCGTTTCTGTTCCTTCTCTTTTCATTGATGTATTAAATGTATATATTGTTTTTTTCTGGTTCTGAATACTCCCCTTTGTGCCATTTCATAAAAGTCTTCCCATACTTCTCTTTATTTCTTATATTCATTGTTTTTGAAGTAATATTCCATTATATCCATGTACCAAAATGTATTTAGCTATTTTCCAATGAGTTTCTACTTTGTTTCCAATTCTTTGTTGTTACAAAAAATGCTACTATAAATATTTTTGGTGCATATGAAACTTGCTTTCTTCAACTTCTCTAGGTT
This sequence comes from Myrmecobius fasciatus, assembly GCA_023553655.1. Classification (NCBI taxonomy): domain Eukaryota; kingdom Metazoa; phylum Chordata; class Mammalia; order Dasyuromorphia; family Myrmecobiidae; genus Myrmecobius; species Myrmecobius fasciatus. Next base: position 130,738 of record JAJPUD010001229.1, read on the forward strand.
ATACGTCTCTGTTCCAAAGGGCATGACTGTTTCAGGCTTCTTCTCGGGTTGTCTTAAATTTCCTTCATCTCATCTATCAGATGGCGTTATAAACCACTCAGTATAAATCTGCCAATTGTCCTGTCCTCCCAGAACTTTACCCCCATCAACTGACGTTAATCTAAAACTATGCCTGAGGTTCATAAAAAGAAATTTTTCCTCATTCTTTCTGTACTCATGCTATTTGAATATATATTTTTTATTTAAGTAATTTCTTTTTCTGCCACCTCCCAATCCCTCACCTCAAAAGATTCTTTCATAACCACTGGGTGAAACCAACTTGAACTGACTCCAATCCAGGAAAGGACCTTCAACTTCTCCATGCCTTATGTACAAAGCTTTTAGTGATGGCTGAGACCAAACTTCCTTGACACTGGGCAGGTTTTGTTTCATTCAGGAAGCACCTCTGTTGTAGAGTAAGGGTTCCAGAATCCTGCCAGGCAGCTGTGGGGAAGTGATCAAATAAATTTGGAGGCCAGTAGGAAGTTTGTCTTGGTCTCTCTTGACTGTCTATAGTCAACCCCTTCTTCTTGTGGTAGAGAGGTGGTTTGTATTTTGGGATATGTGTGTGTATGTTTTGTGTTTTTTTTTTTTTAAATGAGGGAAACAGCTGCAGTTGCAAGTTGTTGCTTGCCAGAGAATTATTTTTCTCATACTTGTTCAGACATATATAAATGAAAAAAAAAAAAGCTGATGGAAGGGAAAGGATACTTTTTACTGACTTCATTCCCTAGGTATTCCCATATTTCAGGGCAGAGTCCATTTCTAGCTCATCACAGCCTCAGGATGTCTTCTTTATAGTTACTGGCATTTATATTACAATTGTGGGAGAATGGAATAAAATGACAAGAAAAATAAGACACCCTTCTGAAACCTTTTTATGAATTTTCTGCATCATTTAAAACTTCTAAGACAATTAAGGTGTGGCTCTCATTATGATCATTATTATTATAATTACTCACAAAGGAAATTCAGTTTTAGCTGGTGATGTATGGGAAATTATGAGATTTTTCAGCTTTTATATTTAAACAACTGATTCCAGGCAACTTAACTCCCCTTACATTTGATATATTGGTTACTGACTCTCTGAGTTTTCTTCCCATTGCCTTGAACTTTAGTATCCAAATAAATTCCTTTCCATTTGTTTTGTGCATCTGTGTGTCTTTTTCTTGCCTTCACAGTAGACACTTTAAGAATGAAATTATCCACACAAGCTAAACCTTATAGTTCTAAATACTGTTTGCTTCATAATGGTTCATCTGAATCAATAAAACTGGGCTTTTGCTGATTTCCAAATCTTAGGGCAACTTGTTTTCAGTACAAATTAGCATAACCTTGGAGGAAAACAAAGTTAGGTGACTGAGTATATAGAACACCAGGACTGGAGTTAGGAAGACTCATTTTCCTTGAGTTCAAATCTGGCCTCAGATATTATTAGCTGTTTGACCCTGGACAAATCACTTAACCCTGTTTGGCTCAGTTTCCTCATCTATAAATAAACTAGAAGAAGAGATGCAAACCATTCCAGTATGGTTGCCAAGAAAACTCCAAATGAAGAGTCGGACATGACTGAAATGAATGAACAACACCAAGAAGATTTACAAAGTTCTTTTCTCATAATAACTTTAAAGGCAATCATAGAGTGGAAAGAATAATTTTGGAATGAGTGTAAAGAGTACTGAGTTTGAGGTTAAAAACTCTGGGTTTTAATCTCATGTCCATGATTCAATACTTGTGTGACCTTGTACAACCACTCGAGCCTTCTGTTCCTCAGTTTAGTCATCTGTAAAATAAAGGGGTTGAACTAGATGATCTCTGAAGTCTTTCCAAATCTTTTGCCTATGATTTTATAGTCTCTGTGAGGTAATGAAATATTATCTCAATTTTCAGAGGAGGAAACTGAAGTATTGAGCAGCTAAGCAACTTGACTACACTCACAAAGATGAATTGAAAGTGAAAATGTCAGTAATTGAACCCTAAATTCAGTATATTACACTGCCTCTATAAGAAAACAGGGATCTCCTTAGGCAGGAAGATAGGGTAATAAATGGTAGAATGTTATATACATGGTCAGATAAGGTATTAGTTATTTTTGCTTAATTTTCTAAGAAAGATTCTATTCCAAGGATGAAAATTATATTAAAAAATGTGATATAAAAACAAAATGCATCAATAAATCTTTTTTGTTGTTTCAAAAGAATGGTAGGAATTTAGTACTTTTCTATACACACAATAGTGCTATATAAACTGTTTTTGCTTATGTAACATAATCTAAAAAGGTGATAAAAGTGAGTCATCCCCAAGACATAACATTAAACTTAGATAACTTGAATAATACAACATGCAAGTTACAGAAAGATGCAAAAGTTTTTACTTTACTTTACTTCATATTGTCATATGAGTTCCTTCTTGGAAACTGATTTCCTCAAAGTTTTATAGCGATTGTCAGTAAATACATTAGAACTTTGATAAAATAAGGTGACTTGGATATGGCATGAAGGAGAAAGCTTAGAAATTTTCTGTCATCTTTTCATTTCTTGTCTAGGAGTGAATGGTATGTTTATGAAATTTAGGGCTTTTAAAATGAGAGAATCTATAAGAGGATTTCTAAGGTTCCTTGAATCTCTAGAGCTGTGATCCTATAAGCTTTAAAGAATCATCTTTGATACTTTACATGTGTCATTTACACAGGATCCTATAAAACCTCCCTTAACTCCCCCTCCCCCATACTCATTAAATTCCATAAATTATCTATACAATTTACAGGCTGGCAAACTGTGCCACAAGAAAATAAGAAAGATGACTATAGTTACTCAGTGATTCAAGGCAAGAACAGAAAAAATCTAAGCATTTTGCCTCCTTGTCATGTGTTCTCCAATCAGCAATGATATATTTTGATTTTATAATTATCAATCATTCCTGTCAATGACAAATAGTATCAAAATCTGTTTCTTATGGGAAGACTTTTCTTGCTATAAGAAAAGTCCAGCTTATTAATGAAAAACCATTCTTGTTCAAGTCACAGATTACCCAATCTGTTTGGAAATTACTTGATTTTATTTTGTTGCTTTTGTGATCTTTTGTTGATCATCAACATACATGAACCTTTCAAATTCAACAGACAGAAAAGGTGATTTTATATGAAACTTTGGACTTCTGTTACATATAGTTTTTAGTATATGTTTAATGTAATAAAGTAGTCACAAAGTGTCCCAATTTAGGTGTTCCTTTCAGAGCTCTTTTGCTCTCTCCTGAGTATTTTTTAAAATATTTCATTGATACTTTTTTTTGCATTATTATCAGTATCCACCAACTCTATTCCAAATAAACTCCATAGTCAAGTAAAACAAATTAATGGTTCTGTCTATAAATGAATGTCTGATTCTACGTTTAATCTACCATCTTTCTGACGAGAGATGGAAAACATACTTTCTCATTGGTTTTCTGGAGTCATGATTGATCATGGTGTTAGTCTTAGTTCTTATGTCTTTTAGAATGTTTCTGTAAGTCATTTTGTATCCATGAAATACTATATGAATGAATGAGTTAATGTGTGTTTGAATGAATAAATGAAAAACCATTTAAGTGCTTACTCTGTGCCAAGTGCTGTCTTGAGCACTGGTAATACAAAAAGAAAAACAAGACAATCCTAGATTTCAAGAAACTCACATTTTGAAAGAACAGAATTTATCGTGGGATCCTTGGATCTTAGTGGGTCCAAGGGGGGGAATCTTAGGGGGATGGAAGTGCATAGAGAGATTTCTTAGGATATGTGAACTTTGATTGGGGGGGAGAGAATGTGTGTGTGTGTGTGTGTGTGTGAGAGAGAGAGAGACACAGAGAGAGAGACAGAGAGAGAGACAGAGAGACAGAGAGACAGAGAGAGACAGATAGAAAGAGAAAGTCTTTATTTTCACTAACTTTCAACTGAAATTTAGCATTTCCTTCCATTGTGAATTAGGCAACAAATCATTATTCTAAGAAGAGGTCCAATTTCACCAAATTGCCAAAGAAGTCTATGTAAGAATTCTGTAATATGGGGAAACAATATACATAGAAGGTTTCACTAGCAAATCAGATGAAAAGACCTATGGTCAGTAGCAAAGCAAATGGTCATTTATTTCCTTTAAAGTTATTTCTACTGATAAAACTATATCCATTTTTGATGTTGAATAATTTGAAAGTTCTAAGGATTATGGTGGCAAGACCTTTCTTTTCTTAACCTGGAAAGACTTATATGAACTGATGCTGAGTGAAGTGAGCAGAACCAGAAAAATATACATAGTGACAGCAACATTGTCTGATGATCAACTATGATAGACTTGGCTCTTTTCACTAGTACAATGATCCATGACAGTTTCAAAAGACTCATAATAGAAAATGCTATCTACATCCAAAGAAAGAATTATGGAGTCTAAATTCAGATCAAAGCATTTCACTTTTTGTTTGTTTTTTGTGTTTTTTCTCTTTTGTTCTGTTTCTTCTTTCATAATATAACCAATATGGAATTATGTTTAACATGACTGCATGTGTATAACATATATCAGATTGCTTGTCATCTTGGGAGGGCAAAAGAGGAGGTAAAAAAGGAGAAAAATTTTGAATTCAAAAATCTTATAAAATGAATGTTGAAAATGATCTTTACATGTAATTGAAAAAAATACTACCAAAATAAAAGAACTTTCTTTTCTCAGTTTTCAATAGCTATGAATCCTGAGAAGATGAGCTATAACTTTCCACAAGATTTGTTTCCCTGGACAATAGCTATGAGCTAGATCCAGAGCAGATTTGGTGTTTGGGGATAGTGCAACACTGCTATTCTAGGACTCTTACTGTTACAGGTTTAGTTGGTGGAGTAGGTAAAAGGACTCCTTCTCTATAAGGTTTATTCCTTCTTATCTGATTTATGGGGGCTAAGATGGAAACAGAAAATGTGGTCTAGGGTAGAGATGTCAAACATGCATATTGAGACTGCATATGTCCCAAAACACTACCAAGTACAGCCCAAACCAGATTAAAACCTAATTATTATTAATACTTAGCAAAAATAAATAAAAATATGATAAAACATAAATAATGTCAATTTGGTTTATATTTATAAAGGCAATATGCTCTTTTTAGCAATCTTTTTGTTCAGTTTATTGGCCCTCATTTTTATTTAAATTTGACACCATTGGTCTAGGGGATGATATAATTTGTGGAATCTTGGGCTTTGGGTCTGAGGCTGTTTCCCCTGGGATCCAAGAGGAAATCATTGTCAAAATAGTGACAGTAGTGTGACCTTCCTGGTACATGTTGTCTTCTGCCTCTCTCTCAAGACTTCTTGCTGTGTCGGGTAGGCAGCTTTTCCTTTTCTTACAGTTTCCATTGTTGCTGTTATTGCTAATTGCAGCAATACCATAGAACTCAGAGGTGCTTGTAGATTCTGTAGCCATCCATACAGAGTTACTCTTTAAATTTATCTGCAGGATTCTCACTGTATTTTTGTAGCATTAAACTTCAAGATGCTGACCTAGGGCTTATGATCCACTGACCAACAATATTTGTCTGTGGTTTCGCTTTAACTAATAAAAATTCTCAGTATGCAAGCTCTATAGTCTGCTGGGAAGGATGATCGCCTGGATTATTGATGGTGAGCAAGGAGAAATATCAAAGTTAGAGACTGGGGCTTCCTGGCACATCCTACAACTAGTATGGGAAAAATTGTTCTATTAATGTGTCATGTGGGAGACTGAGCAATGAAGACAGGGTTTGAAATGGAACAAAGCCTATCTAAAAGACGGGTTTATCCTTAGTTCATCTAGATCATCCTTACTCTGCACTGAGTAAGAAATGACGGGAAGAATCATTTTGCTCACAGAAGAGGCAATATTAGATAGGGGTGCACATTGCACCACATATGGTATATGATAAGGAGTATTGAGCAGGCTTCAGATTACTGATACCACTTTACTACGCTATTCCTGGGTACTGCTAGGTCCAACATCACGAAATCTCCTCCAGGGACATCTATTGCTTTTGAATCCCTCCAAAACATATAATATATAACTCTTCTCGAAATGTGATTTAGGGCTTTAACATTGTAGAATTAAGATATCTAAGTGAGCGTGCTGACTCCTTAAAATTAGTTATCTTGGGAGACACTATTTGTCCATAAGGACAGCTGAATGCTTTTTAGAATTTTGCTTTTGAAAGAGCTTTCAGAAACAAACAAGATTGTTAGTATTACTTGGTGTTTTCATTTTATAGCCATATTTTGTCCTTGACACCTGAGGCATATTAATTAGTTTGACCACCAATCTTTTTCACTAGACATGTTTCCAAAAGATTTTTAGCTACATCCAAAAATCAGATCCACCCTCAAGGATCCAAAAGAATTATTATTATATCCAAAAGAAAAATATGCTGCAGGAAAGGGACTCTCAATAGTGATCCCAACTTTTGGATTAACCTTGATCACAAGAAAGGTTCTAGTATCTTGAACAGTAATATGATAATAGAGATGATTCTTCTCTATTCAATTATTCCATCATTAATGCTCTCTAAGAATGCTCTCTATAATTAGAACTATCTGCAGAAATAGCAATAAAATTTTCTCTCTAATCTTATTCCAATTATACTTGGTCAAGAAGGAGCTAACACAATTATTGGCATTTGTATCTTATCTGTTTTTAATATATTACAGGTTTCTATAAATATTGGAAACACCAAGGCCATAACTAGGGTGGGATGACAAGACTTTGTCCCAGGGTGATCAATTTAAATGGTGCACTTGCAGTTCTTTAGCAATTTAGAAACAACAGAGCTCAGCACCTAGTTAGAAAGAGTAATTGGTTAAACTAGGAAATTAAACCATAAGGGGAGTAGCATTTATATGTGAAGACTGTTTCCCCTTCCCTTTCTTCTTCCCTCACGCACCCCTCACTCCCCAAAAGAATGCATGTCAGCCCTATTCTGGGACATTTTCCAATATTTTTTTCACTTGACCAACTTGACCACTTGACCTGTTAACTCTGATTGTAAACTGCTCAGACTGCCACAGGGCAAAGAAGGCCCCAAGCCTTTTGTGTAAGAATTTTACCTTTTACAGACTAAATTTAGAAAGTTATTAACTTCTTTTTTTTTATTAAAGCTTTTTATTTGTATAACATATATATGGGTAGTTCCCCAGCGTTGATCTTTACAAAGCTTTCCATTACAAATTTTACCCCCAGTCCCCCCCCTCCCCTAGATGGCAGGAAGTCCACTACATGTTAATAATGTTGAAATGCTTGAGAAGTTATGCAAGAAAAATCCTATCTACAAAAAAAAAAAAAGAAAAAGAAAAAGGCAACGCAATGCAAGAAAATGTCAATAGAGATCATGAAAATGTTACATTGTGGTCCATATTTCATTTCCCTCTCTCTGGGTGTATATGGTTTTCTTCAGTGAACAACTGGAACTGGTTTGAGACAATTCTTTGTTGCAGAGAGCCATGTCCATCAGAATTGATCATCATGTAATACTGTTGCTGTGTCTGATGATCTCCTGGTTCTGCTCGTTTCACTCAGCATCAGTTCATGCAAGTCTCTCCAGGCCTCTCTGAAATCGTCCTGCTGCTCGTTTCTTACAGAGCAATAATATTCCATAACATTCATATACCATAATTTATTCAGCCACTCTCCAATTGATGGGCATCCATTCAGTTTCCAGTTTCTAGCCACTACAAAAAGGGCTGCCACAAACATTCTTGCATATGTGGGGCCCTTTCCCTCCTTTAAGATCTCTTTGGGATATAGGCCCAGTAGAAACACTACTAGGTCAAAGGGTATGCACAGTTTGACAACTTTTTGAGCATAGCTCCAAATTGCTCTCCAGAATGGTTGGATCCGTTCACAGTTCCACCAACAATGTATTAGTGTCCCAGTTTTCCCACATCCCCTCCAACATTCATCGTTATCTTTTCCTGTCATTTTAGCCAATCTGACAGGTGTGTAGTGGTACCTCAGAGTTGTCTTAATTTGCATTTCTCTGATCAATAGTGATTTGGAGCAACTTTTCATATGACTAGAGATGGTTTTAATTTCATCATCTGAAAATTGTCTGTTCATATCCCTTGACCACTTATCTACTGAAGAGTGGCTTGAATTCTTATATATATATGAGACTATTCTCTATATATTTTAGAAATGAGGCCTTTATCAGAACCATTAAATGTAAAGATGATTTCCCAATTTGATGCTTCCCTCCTAATCTTGTCTGCATTTGTTTTGTTTGTACAGAAACTTTTTAACTTAATATAATCAAAATTATCCATCTGGTGTTCAATTAGGAGTTCCAGGTCTTCTTTGGACATAAATTTATTCCATCTCCACAGGTCTGAGAGATAAACTATATTTTTACGTTCCTCTAACTTAAGCAAGTTAGAGGAACTTTGTAAGCACAAAGTCCCTCTTTATATCTAGATCATGAACCCATTTAGATCTTATCTTGGTATGTGGTGTTAGGTATGGGTCAAGCCCTAATTTCTTCCACACTAGTTTCCAATTTTCCCAGCAGTTTTTGCCAAATAGAGAGTATTTATCCCAAAAGCTGGGGTCTTTGGGTTTATCGAACACTAGATTGTTAAGGTTAATGCCTAGGTTGTCCTGATAACCTATCCTGTGCCACTGATCGACTGCTCTATTTCTTAGCCAGTACCAAACGGTTTTGATGACCGCTGCTTTATAATATAGTTTTAGATCTGGTACAGCAAGGCCACCTTCATCTGCCTTTTTTTTCATTAATCCCCTTGAAATCCTTGACCTTTTGTTCTTCCAAATTAACTTTGCTACTATTTTTTCTAGATCTGTAAAATAATTTCTTGGGAGTTTGATTGGTATGGCACTAAATAAGTAGATTAGTTTGGGTAGTATTGTCATTTTTATTATGTTCGCTCTACCTACCCATGAGCACTTAATATTTTTCCAAATGATTAGGTCTGATTTTATTTGTGTGGAAAGTGTTTTGTAATTTAGTTCGTATAGTTTCTGACTTTTCCTTGGCAGATAGATTCCCAGATATTTTATTCTATCATCTGCTATTTGGAATGGAATTTCTTTTTGTATCTCTTGCTGCTGAACTTTGTTGGTAATATATAAAAATGCTGATGATTTATGTGGATTAATTTTGAATCCTGCCATTTTGCTAAAGTTGTGAATTGTTTCTAGTAGTTTTTTAGTTGAGTCTCTAGGGTATTCTAAGTATACCATCATGTCATCTGCAAAGAGTGATAATTTGGTTTCTAAGTTATTAACTTCTTAAAGGAGGTAGAGAGTACTCAGATTCCATTTTTTTTTCATTATATCCTTAAAATTGGTCCCTGAATTCTCTTGCATTAAACCCTGGATTTGAAGGAAAATAATATTTTTAAGCTGATGCCTCTACAAGGCCATCTGAACCTCCTTTTTCCTGTGTTAATTTTAGGTGGTATCATGGATGTGAAGGCTGTATGTGGCCACCTTTTAAGACACTGCAAACTTTTCTTTCCCCCTTCCTCCTCCCCCTTAGAAAATTGAATAGATTTCTTCTTAGATGATTTTTGTCCTCTATCAGGAACCACATAAGACACGTCAGAGCCAGACATCACACCTGATAATCAAGACAAAGGATCAAATTGCTTTGACCCTAGCAGAACCACTTATCTTCCTTTTTTGCAATTAATTTCTTAAATTAGTCTTTTAACAATTAATGCATTTTTCTTCATTTGATGGCAAACTACAGGTCCAGATGAATGTTCAATGATCTTTAGAATAATTTGCTCCATTTAAAACATGTTGTTTCTTAATTAGTTGTTTCCCCTCCCCCATTTATCTTAGAAATTGCTCAGCTTGTGCTCTAGATCCCTCCCTTGTCTCCCTCCTTCCTGCAAATTGGGCATCAAATCACCATACTGGCCTCAGCATTCCCAGAGTAATCCCATCCTGATTCTGACTAAGCCCACTCTTCCTTCATGATTCCTTTTCTCTTTCTCCTTTCAATATTCATGTATTATTTAGCTTCTATAGAGTTATTCTGCTTGAATATGTTGTGTTCCAATTTTTCAAGTTGCTTCTTGCTTGTATTAAGTACTTCCAGGACAATAGATTCTATCCAATTTGTTTTTTTTTTTTTTCATTCCTGGTGTGGCTTTGTACACATTTAATTCTCCATGAAAGCCAATTAACTAACTTCAATTAGGTGGGAATGGCAAATTTTTTTTAATATTAAAAAGAAATGATGGTGATGTGGACAAAGGGGATAGTGATGAGTGGTTCCTTTTTATGTCCCTATCTATACTGCCTAACTATATGAAAATATAATTTATGAATCTTAGATAAGATTGCCATCGTTTTGATATTACTGCTTCATGAAGCTTATAATCATGAACATTATTTGTCACTGAAATAATATTGAAGATAAAAGTAGTTTCAGTAACACAATGAAAATATTGCAGAGCTGAAATGCTTGTACAGACCACAAATGGCAAGAGGAGAGAATGAAGCTGGTTACTTTGCATAGCTCTGTCTCATTTAAATCCAATTCATTTACAAGTCATGACATCACCCTTCTAATGTCTTTGGTCCCCTTTGAGAAGAGAAGGAAAGATAAAAGATAACCTGTGGGTTGTAGTAGTTGTTCCACTGGGACCTGATGGGCCACTTCAAACAGGCAATGCACCTCCCCACTTCCTTCCCTCCCTTCCTCTTTCCCTTCCTCCCTCCCTGCCATCGCTCCTTCCTTCCTTTTTCCATTCTTCTTTCCATCCATCCTTCCATTCCTTCCTTTTTCCCTTCCTTCCTTCTTCTTTCCCTCTCCCTCCTTTCCTCCCTCCTTTCTTTCCTCCCTTCCTCCCTTCCTCCCTTTCTCCCTTCCTCCCTTTCTCCCTTTCTCCCTTTCTCCCTTTCTCCCTTTCTCCCTTTCTCCCTTCCTCTCTTCCTCCCTTCCTCTCTTTCCCTCCCTCCAACAGACCTGAGATTGCCCATATCCTCAGAGCACATGCTTTTCAATCTTGGGTGGGATTCCATCCAACTAGAAAAGCTCACAAACAGAATACAGTCTAAGTGAGATCTTGCCCTTAGGAAATATGTTATTGGAACCTTCCATCAGAAATCAGATAAGCCAATTTATGAAGGGAAAAATTAGCCAGGTCTGGATAGAGATGGATTCTTTGGTCCAGATTGCTGGAGACAGGTGAATCTCATGATTAGGTCACTCTCTAGAAAAGGAACTGAAGATTTTATGCTCACCTCTTCCTTAATATGTCTCCCCTGTCAGTGATTGTTAACCAATTAAAACTGATTTCCATCCTCAGGGACACACCCTCTTCCAAAGGCTTTTTAAACATTCAATATTCTCCAGGAAGAGTCTGTGTTTTATGGGGGGGGGGGGAAGCCCAATAACCACTTTTTGTTAATTATTATTAACAAAATTATTGTTCATTACCCAGAAATTATTCTCTCAAACTTTTCATTCTTCATAACAGAAAATAGCAGAGGTAAGAGTAGACCTGTTGCCCATTCACACACAGCTTCCCTATTGGAAGCCATTCATGGTTCCCCTGAGCAGAGCTGTATTTCAGATATACTTGCTCTCAACCTTATGGCTCTAGGAGAGCGTTACTGAACTCTTCTGATTCTAGCAATGATATGCCAGTGATGTTATCCAAGAGTTGTTAAAGAAGAGAGGAAAAGAGAATAAGCATTTATTAAGTACCTACTATATATGTGAGGATCTTTGATCCTCACAGCAATCTAATAAGGTAGGTGTTATTATTATCCTCATTTTATTGTTGATGAAATTCAGGAAGACAGAAATTAAGTGACTTGCTCAGGGTCAACCATCTAAGAAGTATTTGAACTAAGATCTAACAACTTATCTCCACTGCACCATCTAACTGCTTCTACTCCTTGGTTGCAGTTGTAGTTTGTCTTCCTTCTCAAATGGGGATCATGACAGTAGGGAGATGATATCATGACTTGCAAGTGAATTAGGTTTAAGTGAGGCAAAAGTTACCAGACTCACTTTCTCCTCTGAAGCTATCTGGGTCCAATGGCAAAATATAGATCAGGACACAAAGGGAGACCTTGACCATTTTTAAGCTAAGGTTTTTCTAAGGGCTCAGTTTGAGGGAATATCCATTCAGTGATTAAGGTTAGGTTGGGAGGATAAGGTCCTTGGGGTTTTCTGGCCAAAACAGAAACAATTGCTATTTGCCCACACTGAGTCATCAGAATTCAAAACCATGACCAAGGTAGATCCGGGCAGGGTCCTATTATTGGCCAATCAGTGAAAATGAGAGTGATTTAGTTTTCATTTCTGGTCTTTGAAAAAAGAAATATAGTCCATAAACTCCAAGTATTGAATCCTGGTAGCCAGGAAGTGAATAACCATGAAACTAAGTGGTGAGAATATTTGAACCCTTCACTTCTGGAAGAATATTAATTTGACCCAGAATACTGGGTCAAATGTCAGATATATGGCCCCAAGGCTGAATGAGTAGCAATGGATTGAAGAGGACAAAATCTGAACTTTGAACTTTGCTACCATGAGATGCAGTGGAAAGACAGTTGGTTCTTTAGAATTCCCAAGTGATTTCCTTCCAGATGGACCTAAACCCTTAGAATAATACCCTTCAGTTGGAAGCTCTATATATCTCTTGGTTGAAGAAGAGACTTAAAATGTCAAGAAGTTCCTTTTTAGCAATCTCAAATTCATTTTCTTCCCATGAGGAACCCAAGCTTGAAGGATAATACAGTTAAAAAAAAAAAGGGAGGCCTCTGGCTCAGAAATTGGAATTTACTCAAATATTAGAGAGTTGCTTCTCTAGCAATCCCAAATTTGTTTCCCTTCTAGGGAAGAGTTCAAATTAGAATAGTACCATGAGTCTAAGGAACAGAAGAGGTCCCTGGGGAAAGATAAATCAAATTATTTCAGTTGTTTATGGATGACTATGAATACTTTATTTTTCTGCATTCTGTGTATGTGTGAAATACAGCCTGTTCTATATCTGAAATGCATTGTTACCTTGAATGCTTGCATAGGATCTGGGGGTCCCCTTTATCCATATCTATAGAGACCTAAACAAGAGTTAAACTACTTCTAACTTTAACAATAAGCCAAAGAGATAAGTTTTTTGTAAGACTTATACTAAGATTTAAATTAGTTTGTGTAAACCCCAGAGCTTGGGATTTTGGTCTACAGGGGACATACAAAGTGAGACTAGAGGTCTCTAAGGCTCTATAAAATCTGTCACAACACCTAATTTTGCTAATTTCTGTAAACCTGCAGGAATTAAACATTTGCTCAAGATCATTGACCCATTTTTCTAAGTACTTGTTTGCAGCTGTTTAAGAATTTTGCCTATTGCCTAAAATGAGGAAGAATCATAGATTGTTAAAGTTAGAAGAGACTTTGAAGTCTCACTTTTGCAGGTGAATGAAGCCAGAGGCCATGAAGTGGCTTGTTAAGGATTGTGCAGCAACTTAGAGAGGATGTTTCTCTTGATAAGAGCACTGATTCTGGAACCAGACCACACAGGTTCAAATCTCTCTTCGGATGTTTACTATGTGTCACCTTGGACAAGGCACTTAACCTCCATGAGCCTTGGGTATTTTTTCACTTGGAAAATGAAAGAGTTGAATTAAGTAGCCTCTGAGTTCTGGTCTGCAGAAAGAATATGAAAAAAGTAAGGTACAGGTATATTAAAATCAGAGCAGGTAAGCTAGTCCATTCAAGAAGATCACTCCAGCTGCTGCTTCCTTTTTCTTTCTCTACAGGTATAAATATCATTCAAGTACACTATCAATGACAAAAGGAATATAATAAAGAAAAGTCTTCTCAGAGAGTTGTGTTTTGCACATAAAATGGTATTGATATAACATTTTTGCTTAGGATCCCAGAGTTCTAAATTTTCTGCTTATAATAACTAATATTAAACAATTTAACATTTTTATATGCTACTTACTATGTCTCAGGTACTGTGCTAAGTGCTTTAAAGTATTATCTCATTTGAGCCTGCCAGTAGCCCTGGGACATAAGTGCTATTATTATCCCTATTTTAAGGATAAAGAAACTGAAGCACTCAGGGTCACTCAGAAGCTAATTTTGAATTTGGGTCTTCCCTATCACAAGGCAGGTACTCTATCCGCTATACCATCTAATTGCCTCCATAAGGCTTTTTATTTTACACTTTCATTAGCTGAGGTACTCCATACAGTTAGAACACAAGACACCTCATTCTCTGGATTGTTTTAAGGTGCAGGGAATAAAATATGTAGTTTTGATAGTTTGATTTTCTGTTGAGGAGCTCTAAGTCTCACCTCTACAAAATTAATGAGAATTTTGGAATGTCCCTTTAGAACACTACTGCTTATTGTAAAAGTGATGCTTCTACAATGGCTCTGAAAGTTTAATGTCATTGATCAACTACAACAAAGCCTTGTGAAAATACCCACTAGAAATGATGCTAGAAAGTTGGACTTTATCCAATCTGTTTGCCTTCTTGATATAGCCTCATAGGACATCCCAGTCATGATTTTTATTTCCAGAGCTTTGGCTGACATCACTTCTTCCTTTGAAACAGGAGGCCACCTCCTTATGGATTGTCATAGTGGGCAAGAAGGGATGCTCATGCAGTAAAAGCTTTGTGTAACAATAAAGACTATTATTTAGTGAGAGAATGTGGCACATTACAGCTCTGTGATACCCTGGTAGAACATTCATCTCGTTCTGTCATACATTTTATACCAAGAATTACAACTGATTTACCAAGTTAGAGAATTCCCCATCTTGTAACATCTGCTCCGATTTATACTTGAGATCAGCCCTAGTTAAAAGTGGAATGCCCCCCAATGGAGAAAATTTGCGACTCAAAAAGATTTTCTACCCATATTAGCTAAAAGTGGGGGGGGGGGATAAAAGCTGTATGGAAAAGCAGGAAACTGACATAGTATGAGTAATCCTTTATCCTTGTAAAGCTTCTCCAGCCTAACTCCACTCTAGAAATCACTGCAGCACTTAGGGAAACAAGCAAAAAAAAGAACAAAACTCGGAAAAGAACTCAAGGGCAAAAAAATAAAATAAAATAAAATTACATTACCTCACAGTCTTCCTGGCACACACACACATGTGTATAGACACATATACTCACACAAGAAGCAATCCTGCCAAAGGGTCAGCCTAGCAGAGGACATAGAATATTGCATGTCTGAGCAAACAATATATACGAATTTATATATATATGAAAGTGTATACATACTATATATAGAAAGCATATGTAGCCACATAGACTAGAATAGATAAGCAATTAAAGCTTTACACAGCACTAAGAATTTTGGGACACCTTGTATAGAGGATAGAAGGATTTTTTTGATGTGTGTGTACTGGCAACACACCTAAATAAGGTAACACACTTTGGCCCCTCTGTACATTAACACACTTATACTCTTTGCTCACTACTTAATTAACCCTTTTGTAAAACTGATTCTGTTATACTAACGAATATGGAGCTACCAGATGACTCTATATCAGTAGCTGAAGTGGTCAGAGAGAATTGTTTTCTAGTATCTAGCCAAAAAGTCAGGGGAAACTAAATGATTTAGTACTAGACCTGAGCTCAAATCTGGTGTCAGACACTTACCAGCTATTTACCTCAGTTTCCTCATCTGTATAATGAGCTGGAGAAGGAAATGGCCAACCATTCCAGTACCAAGAAAACTCCATGAACGTTATTGGTGTTGCTAGGGCCTGTGGATTCACAAAGACTCAGGTACAACTGAACAAGACAAAAAGTCAATCATCTAAAACTGAAGAAAAAGTTGATTAAAGCTCTGCTTTTGTTGAATCACTCTGGGAGGTACTTTCCCTTTCAACTAATCAACACAGTCATGTTACACCAATCCATCTATACTCTAGGGCTTGTATGACACACTCTCCGTAACTTTAATTTCAATGGCAGAAACCCATCTTGGCCAAGCTTCATTGTTTCTAGCAAAGATTAAGCTCTTATAGTAAAAATTAAGAAAGGATAGCTACACAGTAGCATCCAGAATGTAATCAATTAATCAATAAACATTTATTTTGTGTCTACTATATGCCAGGCCCTGTACTAAACACAGGCTTCATTTTATTTGCAAGTGACCTCATAAACTTAATTGGAGAGGGTTTAAACAAGTCTTGAGACATCATGCCATTAGTAATTCAATAGAGACTCCCATTATTAAATGTAGAGGTACATGTTTGTTGTGGTTTATTATTAAGATGCTCATCTCTGGGCAAGCCTCCCAGGTTATGGGAAAATGAGCTCAGTTGTAAAGAATCAGATAATGTATCTTGGAGGCTAAATCTGTAGGACATGTAATCATCCCCGCCTATCCCCTCTTGGATGCACCCTGTGTGTGTCCTGATTCCCAAGCAGAGCAGGACACTATTGTAAGACAACTAGGAAAAAACAAACATGTGACAAGTGCTCCCATTTATTCTTTCCATAAAGACAGCATGCAGAACTGCAAACAGCAGGGAGACAAGGGAGACAGAAGGGAAAACCCTACACCACTTACATCATTGCAAGCTTCTGAGACTCTTGTATTACAGCTACTTTCCCATTATCTTACAAATATCTTGTTTTATTTTCTCAACAAACCTGGGACGTAAGTGCTTTTATTATCTTCATTTTATAGATGAGGAAACTGAGACAAACATATGTTAAATTATTTGCCCAGGGTCACACATCTAGTAAGTATCTGAGGTCAGATTTTAACTTAATTCATTGTGATACTGAGCTGCGTCTATTTTTATAGACACATACATATATACATATATATATATACATATATATATACTTGACCCTCTCAGTCACTAAATAGAAGTTCCTTTTGAGTAGAGATTGTTTCATTCTTTTACTTATAGCCCCATAATCTAATAGAGTATCTGGCACATAGTAGGTGCTTAATAAACACTCTGCTTGATGAAAATGATACTGATTAGTCTCATTTACTAAGCAACAACCTGGAGGGGCCAATAGGTTGCAGAGTGGATAGAGTGCTGGGTCTGGAGTCTTCCTGAGTTCAAATCTGGTCTCAGACACTTATTAGCTGTATATTGCTGGGCAAGTCACTTACTTCTGTTTGCCTCAGTTTCCTCATTTATAAAATAAGCTGGAGAAGGAAATGGCAAACCACTATTTTTGCCAAGAAAAATCCAAATGGGGTTATGAAGAATCAGATGCAACTGAAAAATAATTGAACCAGTTTTTAGCAATTCCTACCATCCCTAGTAATCTGACCAATTGAAGATTATTTATAAGATCCAAGATTATTGGAATCATTTATTAAATATTTACTAGGTACAAAGCACTGCACGAGGCATTGGAGATACAAATAGAAAATGAGAAAGCTCTCAAGGAGCTCACATTCTAAGGAGGAAGATCTCACACCTGGAAGCTTTCAGGTGCAAGTCAGATGGAAAGTTCCCAGGATTCTTAGGATGCAGCAACAAAATAGATGGAGATGCCTCTTCTTTAATGCCATTTAATCTGATAAAATCATATAAGTTCTGATGTTGAATTATTTGACAAGGTCAAGGATATTGATGACTTTCTTTTCTGGATCTTCAATAGCTGTGGCTATTCCAGGAGGATGACTGACAGTGCTAGGCTAGAAGCATTTCTTCCAAAGTTATTCCAAAGAGTTTTTGGGTACAGAGTTCTGGGATGTCTCTAATGGGACCTAAGGAAAGATGATGGACAAAGCAGTGGTGGTTGTTTGACTTGACTGATATATGCTGTCTCTTGTTTCTCCCTCAGAGTGTCTTGATGCTTTGGCTAGGAGGGCTTACTTGCCTTTTGGGTAGTCCTTGGTTGACAGTTGGTGGAGACAGCTGGCCCTCCCTCCACAGAAGTCTCTTCCCTGGATTTTGATTATGAAAGCTGGACTGGAAACAGGGCCAGTGTTCTGAGAAATGTTGCCACTGCTAGGGTTCTTGTGTCCATCTGTCTACGGCTAGCAGCTAGTCAACAAAAAAGGCCAATGGTTGTGACAACAAATGTGCTTCTTCTCCGTAACAACTCTTTCCACTGGCCCACTCCACTTCTTTCACTGGTGTAGTTTCATGACTGAGAGGCAAGTATTTAGTATGTTCTCTACTAATGATCACTCTGCTAGGAACACTAACCATTCCCAGGTCTCTAATGGACAGACCCTGGAGAAAACACACATTCACACAATAGATAAATTAGAGCAGGGATGCTAGACCAAAAAGGTATGCAATGCCGTGGTCCATTTCTGAGTGACCTGACAATGAGATCACCCAAATATCCTTCTCCAAAATAATCCATCTCATTTGAGTACATCTATGTCCAGATCAGACCAGCCTCATTATAAGAGTCTTTGAGGCACATTCTTATGAACAAAGGCCAACTGCCCCTTAGTGAACAGAGGAACTAGACTCAGTGGCTAGTTTCTCTCTGCCCCAAACTCACATTCCTTGTGATCTCTGGATTTCCCTTGATTGACAGTGGATTCTCTAAATGCTACTGGGTGGTTGTTTTAAACCAATTTCAAGGCTACCTAGAATGACTACTTAATTAACTTGAAGCTATGTAGACAAAGGCAACTTGGTGGTATGGTGGATAGAACATCAGGCCCGGAGTCAGCAAATCCTGAGTTCAAATCTGGCATGAGACATTTATTAGCTAGGTGGCTCTGGACAAGTCACTTAACCTTGTTTGCCTGTTTCCTCATCTATAAAATGAGCTGGAGAAAGAATGGTAAACCATTCATTTTTTAGTATCTTTGCCAAGAAAACCCAAAAAGGGGTCATGAAGAGTTAAACACAACTGAAAAAAGACAGCACAATGCAAATAAGCAAGCTTGATTTCAGTGGGGCATATTCACAACTGGGCAGGTCCCTGGCCCATTCTTTTTGTCTTAGATGCTTCTGGGCCCTGGGATGGAACAGTTAAACTTTTACATTGGCATAGTACGTTTATATAAATTACTTATCTGGCTTACCACAATAGTAACCCCCTACTCACATATACCCCCCTACCACTGCTTTTAAATGTTGAATCATAGGACAGTCTCCTGACTTTGCCCTGGGCATTTATAAGTCCCCAAGGACTCACCCAGTGGTAGGTGTACATTCAGTCAAGAGCATGTGAACATTCTGGCATTTTAGGGCATTTTCTGTGCAGCTGTGAGGAACTCATATTATTGATAATAATAGGGATCTTGGACATTTAATTGTGTGATAATTGGGTCAGGAATGTCTCTGGTGAAGAGGGCCCAACAAAGCTGGGGTAGGATAATATAACAAACTAACTAACTGGAGATATTAGCAGTCAATACTGCTGCTGTTCTAGACTTTCAGGCTGAAGAGCATGGAACAAAAGGCCCCAGGGCTGCATCATGGTGACATAATTAAAGATATCAGCTCCTTTTTATTTAAATGCTCTTGGGGAGGCTCTGTGATCAGTACAAGGTTTGACCCTTGAGGTCACTGTGGAACTCTTTGGCTGGAGATAACAGCAAGAATATCAGGACCCAGCTGGTATCAGGAACCCAGCCTGGCTAAGCCTAATTAAGGGTCAGAAGGGTTAGTCCCACAGAGCTGCCTGGGGCCTTCAAAACCAGTCTGCTTCCCCAAGAAGTTATCAGCATCAATTGTCTCTGAGCCTCCTGCCTTGACATTCTGGATGCTGTTTTATGATTGCTTCTGACCTATTACTGACCTAGACTCTTAGCTCAGTTTTAGTGACCTGGCTTCCTTCAAACCCCAGCTAAAATCCCACCTTCTACAGGAAACCTTTCCCCATCATTCTTGATGCAAGTGCCTTTCTTCTACTGATTATTTCCTATTTGTCCTGTATGTAGCTTATTTGTCCATAGTTATCTGCAAATCTTCACAAGGGAGCTCTTTAGACTGTGAACCCTTTGAGAGCAGAGAATGTCACCTTTCTTTGTATCCCTAATACAGAGCATAGAGTGTCTGGCACAGTAGGTACTTAATAAATGTTTATTGACTGAGCTTTTCTTTTTCAGTTGGATCCCTGCTTCCCAAAGAAATGGCTTTTGAGTCACAGATCCCACCTGGTCTGCACACATCATTGTTTCTTAAACTCTTTCTCTCCTTGCTGCAAAACAATGCATGGATAAAAAAACAAACAAACAAAAAAAAAACTTGATAATATCAGCTGGCATTTAGTTAGCATTGTCAAGTTTTCCAAGCATTTACATACAGTATTTCATTTGATCCTTCAAATAACCTTGTGGGATAGGTGCTATTATTATCCCAATTATGAAATTGAGACTCACATAGGTCAAGTAATTTGCTCATCTAGCTAATATGGCAAATACTTACCAGCTATGTGATACCGGGCAAGTCATTTAACCCCAACTGCCTTGCAAAAAAAAAAATTAAATTAAAAAAAAAAGATTCTAAAACAGACTCTCAGCCCTGATCTTTCCGTCTTGAGATTCAATGTTTTATTCACTACATCATGCTGATTCCCAGCCAACAGGGAAAAAAAAACCTTACTGTTCCATAAGACCATAGCTGCGGAGTTAGAAAGGCTCTCATTTCACAGATCTAATCCATTTTTATAAATGAGGAAACAGGGGATCAAGAAAGTTAAGTGCTGTTTCCCTATGTCATAGAGGTAGTAAGTGTCAGAAATAGAAATGGAACTCATTGTTCTTTCTACTCTACCAAGATGCCTCATTATAGGCTAGGATAGTTACAGAATTCTGCTGTCCACTTCCACTGTCACCGTTAGCACTTGGAATCCAGAATTCCCTTAGGATGCAACAAAGGACATCCCTATCCATTTCTGTTCTGTAGCTAGCAAGTATTGGAGCAAGTAGTTCCTCACCACCATCTAGCTTTCTGTGGCTAAGTACAGCTTCAATCCTGCAAGATGAAGCAAAGGAGAAAAGAAGAATTGGTTTGCCTGTATCATAATGGTTATAGATGGACCTAGAAGTCAAAAACCATTAGGCATTCCAAACACATAGAGTGGCACCCGATATCTTCCAGTAAGCAACAAAGTGAATTCAGCAATGGTTGATTTTTGAGGAAGGAAAATGTGAAATTCAATAGGCACAGGGAGCCTTGAAGGGCTTGCTGTTTCAGAGACAAAAACATCATGGAATGCATGTGCATCATCTCAAGTGGGATGAATGCTGACAGCATTGATGTCATGGCCTAAGTAAATGAGCCTAGAGGTTCCAATTTCACATTTCTTTTTTTTATTACTTGAATACTCAATATATACATATATAACAAGATATGTTTTTCAGACATGACTGATGTAGGAATTTATTTTGCTTGACTAATAACAATGATAAAAAAAAGAGAAAAAGCAAGCATTGATGAAACATTTAAAAATTACAAAAGGCAGCAGAAGAAAGTTCAAAAAGAGACATAGATAAGCAGATCAGTGTAATGTTAAATAGCATATAAATACTTTTTAAAAACCGTATAATAGTCACAGTTTCATATATAATTCTCATTTTCTGTTCTCTTTTGTATATAGAAATGTTCATGTTTGTCAGATTCATAATAAAAAAATTTTAATGGCCAATGAAAATGTTTATATCCTAATGACTTTGGATTCTGCAAAGAAATTGCTAGTCCACAGACATTTGATATATGAAAATGATCCATTGCCCAACAAAATAGTTGATTAGTTACTTTTGTGCCTCAATTTTGGTTTAACAGGTGGCTGTTGTCCACATAAAGGGATGTTATCTCATCAAAACAATGTTTAATGGAAAAAAAAAACTTCATACGCCCATTTTTTGCCTATCCCTTCTCTGCTGATTGCATAATCAGTTCATCATTGAATATATAATCCTTATCCCTGAAACTATAGAAAGCTGGGTCTCCATAGTACACTGGAAAATTACAAAGGCAACAGAAATTCTGAACTGAAGACACTTAATTAGTAATTCCCTTTGATAACTGGTGATTATTTATGTACTTGTAGTAACACTGACAGTTGATAAGCTTTGGCAAGGTCAAGTTTTACAAAGACCTTCCTTCCTGGGGCCTCTCCCTTTCCTCAGCAAGATCCAGAAGGAGTTGATTAACCAAAAGCACTGGATAGGAGAGCTGCTTAAATGCATTGTCAAAAATACATTTGTAGTCTCCAGCAGCCTCACCTGATCATTAAGCATTACTACATCATTAGTATAACCCACAGGGTACATGTAACTAATTTGAGGACATCTCATTTGATTCACTGCACAAGGTTCTCGATTGTGTCCTTATTGTAAAAGGTACATGTCTAGCTTTTAAGTGAATTGGTGTAATGGCTGGACTCAGAAGGAATGACATCAGCTCCCATTTCCTCAGAGAACATCCTTGTCAACTGGCTATTTTAGTGGTACATATGCTTTGGAAGCTGATTTCTAGTGGTGGGAATCAATTCTTTCCTAAGAGGTTTTTATGTTCTCTTATTCCTTCCCTTCCCTTACAGTGATAAAGGGAAACTTCTCTTTGAAGGTACTGTATAGTCTTTTAGTTCCAGCATATCTGTGGGTAAACTGAATTGACCTATGCCTTCATACTCTTAAATAGCACTTTATTTTCTAATTTTATAATACAAATACCATGTAATAGGTACATAATAGCTATCTATGTTTCTTTTTAAAAACTTTTTTATTTTTATTTTCAGGTTCCCCTCCCATCTATTGAGAAGGCAAAAAAAAATCACAGGACAAACACACACACATGTATACTCACAAACATACACATAAAAATATATGTTATCATAAAAAATATGTTTCCACATTGTTATGGTATGAGGAGGGAAAAAAACCCAAGAAAAATAAAATGAAAAAAAGCTTCAATCTGCTCTCAGAATTCATCAGTTCTTTCTCTCTCTGGAAGTGGATAACATTTTTTTGTCACAATTCCTTTGGAATTGTCATGAATCATTGTATTGATCAGAGAAGAGTGATTAGGTCTTTCAGAGTTGATTATTATTATAATATTGCTATTACTGTGAATAATGTTCTAGTTTTGCTCACTTCACTTTGCATCAGTTCATGTAAATCTTTGAAGATTTTTCTGAAACCACTCCCTTTTATAGCACAGTAGTATTCCATCACAACCACATACCATAGCTGGTTCAGTCATTCCTCAGTATGATGAGCATCATCTCAGTTTCTAGTTCTTTGAGACCACAAAAAAGTGACTATATTTTTGTATATATGGATTTGTGTTTCCTTATTAACCATGCCAATTGAAGGTAAGTTGAATGTGACATATATATTTTTGTGGACTGATAAGTTGAATGTTGCAATTGCTGACATTCATGACTACTTTTACAAATACAAGAATCCATTGGGTTCATTTTTTAGTTGACCTTTTTTTGAAAAAAATCATGTGATTTAAAGACTTTTCTCCAACAAGATATAAAAATTATTCAATATTCTTTAAAAAATATAATGAGAGGGACAGCTAGGTAGTGTAGGAGATAGAGCACCAGTCCTGAAGTCAGGAGGACCTGAGTTCAAATCTGGCCTCAGACACTTAACATTTCCTAGCTGTGTGACCCTGGGCAAGTCACTTAACCCCAACTGCCTCAGCAATATATATATATATATACACATATATATATACACACATATGTATATGTATATATATTATCTTATTCAATGGCCATCTGATTATTACTATCAGGCAAAATAGAAAAGGAAAATATGTACTCATTAAAGGTGAGAATTCTACACAAAGTCCAAATTAACCAGAGATTTCTAAAGATGAAGGATGCTACCATTAGTGGGTGATATTGTATGACTTAATTAAACCCTAGATCACTCAAAATAATTTGCCAAACTATCTACACAGGAAATACCAAGTGTATAAAAAATGTCTATTGTCCAGACTATGATATTCAATTATATGAGCAACTTATAATAGTATTTTGGATAAACAATGCAGATATACAATAAGGAGCCCACAATTGAATGGAAGGAAGAATACAGATTGGTTGTCTTTGGGAAATTTCAAAGTTCTTTAATGACCCCAGCTTATTCCTTGAAACAAAGGCACATTTTTTTAAGTACCAGATTTCTGCAGTCTTCAAATGTTGTGTGGTTACAAATTTTAGAACATTGAACTCCCTCAAGAACTGAAATTAAATGCCACTAAGAGGACAATGAAGACAGTGTATGGTGATTGTGAATAGGTTTCAACACATTACAAATAAGGAATTAAGAAGAGTAAAGTGTTTTTGATGATATGTTTGAGCAAAAAAAAGATCTATACTGAAGAACTGATGTGAGAAATTAACACACAAGGAAAAGACATGTATGGATTGCAATCTGCACTGTTGGAGGGAATGACCACATCAAAAAGACTACAATTCCATTTGAATTTTTCAGTTGCAAATACTACATTCTATTGAGGCAAACCACTCCAGTATCTCTGCCAAGAAAACTCCAAATGGGGCTACAAAGAGTTAGATACAACTAAAAAAACCCAAACTCAACAACAACTTCTGACTCCAAAGCCAGCGTTCCTTCCTCTGTAACACATGAAGTAAACTGCAATTAATGTCCTTTTTGCTAGGGACTTATAACTGCTATTAGGCATTTAAAATCTTTTAAAATCAGTCTCCAACCCACCTTTACAACCTTTTTTTTTATTTCTGATACTTATCTGATTTTCTGTCACCCAATCAAAGTAGTCAAAATATCAGATAAAACATTCTCTGTGTATGTGTGTGTGTGTGTCTCTTTCTGTTTCTCTCTTTGTTTCTCTCTCTCTCTCTCTCTCTCTCTCTCTCTCTCTCTCTCTCTCTCTCTCTCTCTCTCTTTCCTTACTTTTGGACATACTGTCTTCCATACCTGTAATGTACTTCCTTTACCATTTAAAACCCCTAAATTCCTACCTAACTTTAATCGTTGAATAAATGATACCTTAGTCAAATTGAGACCTGTGAAGACCTTAGCTTAAAAAGGCCAAGGTATCCAGGACCCTTTCCAATCATCCTGATCTATATCTGGCTACTGAATCCAGATGGCTCTGGAGGAGAAAGTAAGGCAGGTGAACTTGCCCAGCCCTCCCTCACTTAAATCCAATTCACTTGCATGTCATGGCATCACCTCCCAGATGCCATGGTCCTCTTTGAGAACGAAGGACCAATAACAACAACAAACAACTTCTGTTACCTTTCAAAAACTGTCTTTCTTTTGAACACATTTTGGGTAAAATTGGTTGTATATAACTCTACCTTGTAGAGACTAAACAAAGACGAAACAGAGGCAAAAACAGACATTAGAATTTAAAAGAATAGGCCTTTTAGATGTAAAGGAAACATTCCACATCTTTAGCAGAATCTAAGACTCTTTTTCTTGAGTTCAAATCTGTCCTCAGACACTAGCTATGTGAACCTGATCAAGTCATTTAACCCTATTTGCCTTAAATCCTCAGCTGGAAAATGATGTTGGGAAGGAAAGGGTGGACCATTCCAAGATATTTGCCAAGAAAATATGCCTGAAATAATTGAGGAACAGTAACAGAGAAGCTTGATAAGGAAGCTAGTGAGACAACAAGCATTTTTTTATTAAAAGTTTTTTATTTACAAAACATATGCATAGGTAATTTTTCAATACTGACCCTTGCAAAACCATTCTATTCCAAATTTTCCCCTCCTTCTTCCCACCCCTCCCCTAGATGGCAGGAAGTCCAATACATGTTAAATATGTTAAAATATATGTTAACTCTAATATATGTATACACGTATATACAGTTATCTTGCTGCACAAGAAAAATCAGATCAAGAAGGAAAAAAAATGAGAAAGAAAACAAAATGCAAACATATAACAACAGAAAGTGAGAATGCTATGTTGTGGTCCACACTCAGATCCCATGGGGTCTTCCCCGGGTGTATATGTCTTTCTTCATCATTGAACAATTGGAACTGGTTTGAATCATCTCATTGGACAACAAGCTTTTAACAGGACAAAGAAACTTAAATGTCCTTGTCCCCAACCTTTCACTTCATAGGCTTCAACTGGAATTTGAAAATTGTAGCTGCACTGAACAAATT
The DNA here is from genome assembly GCA_023553655.1 of Myrmecobius fasciatus. Lineage (NCBI taxonomy): Eukaryota > Metazoa > Chordata > Mammalia > Dasyuromorphia > Myrmecobiidae > Myrmecobius > Myrmecobius fasciatus. The sequence continues at coordinate 156,833 of JAJPUD010001229.1, forward strand.
AAGTAAAAGTGGCGTCCTTCTCAGTTATATACATCTGAACTTGGAAGAATGCTTGCAGAGGAGAAGTTAGAGCTCTCCCACCTCCTGATGGGGGGCTACAGACCTCAGAGCTGCAGTGGAGTCACAGAAGAAAGTCTTCTACAAGTGCTAGATTAAGACTGTCACCTTTGTTGTTGCACTCCAGCTGAAAAGGAAGCTGTAGCACCCAGGCAAGCCCAAAGTAGAGGGATGAATACTGCAGCTGTCCATCAAAGAATTATTATTGACCTATCCAACAAAGATATCACTCCCTTTGAGGAGTCCAACAATTAAATGATTTTGAAGGCCTAGTCAGGCAGCAACAGCCCAGTGACAGAGCAACATGTCCAAGCCAGCCCAGCAGCAACCAGACCTTAAGAAACCAGCTTGTTCTGGCCTGAGAGCCCAGTGACTACTCAAGCTGAGAGCCTGTATTGTAGAAAGTCTTAGACAGGGTGAGCAATGGAGCAACTCATCCTTCACCACTGCCACACCCTGTAGAAAGCTTAGAGGAGACCCTTCAGAGACAGAAAGGCTACCTGGTCTCTGGGGGCTCCAGGCTTGTGCATGTAACTGAGTTCATGCACCCTCTTCTCCCCATGGACTCTGTATTTGTGGGGGAGTGCACCCCAGGTTTGGGAGGAAATGCTTTATAACTACTCTTCCAATGATCCCATTTGAAGAAATGCCCTGGCTAATAACAGTCTACCAGTTTACTAATTGTTTTTTTTTTTTTTTTTTTTTTTTTGTTTTTTGTG
>JAJPUD010001229.1:157708-175826 GCA_023553655.1 Myrmecobius fasciatus
TTTTTTTTTTTTTTTTTTTTTTGCTTTTTGCTGAGGCAATTGAGGTTAAGTGACTTGCCCAGGGTCACACAGCTAGGGAATGTTAAGTGTCTGAGATCAGATTTGAACTCAGGTCCTCCTGACTTCAGGGCTGGTGCTCTATCCACTGCGCCACCTAGCTGCCCCCAGTTTACTAATTGTTAAGGAAAAGAGCATTGCTTGGAGGGGATGTGGGAAAACTGGGACACTGATACATTGTTGGTGGAACTGTGAACGGATCCAACCATTCTGGAGAGCTATTTGGAACTATGCTCAAAAAGTTATCAAACTGTGCATACCCTTTGACCCAGCAGTGTTTCTACTGGGCCTGTACCCCAAAGAGATCTTGGAGGAGGGAAAGGGACCCACCTGTGCAAGAATGTTTGTGGCAGCCCTTTTTGTAGTGGCTAGAAACTGGAAACTGAAGGGATGCCCATCAGTTGGAGAGTGGCTGAATAAATTATGGTATATGAATGTTATGGAATATTATTGCTCTGTAAGAAACAACCAACAGGAGGATTTCAGAGAGGCCTGGAGAGACTTGCATGAACTGATGCTGAGTGAAATCAGCAGAACCAGGAGAACATTATACACAGCAACAAGACTATATGATGATCAATTCTGATGGACATGGTTCTCTTCAACAATGATGTGATTCAAACCAGTTCCTATTGTTCAGTGATGAAGATAATCATATACATCCAGAGAGAGGCCTGTGGGAACTGAGTGTGAACCACAAAGCAGCATTTTAATGCTTTCTGTGAATATTTCCATGCATTTTGTTTTCCTTCTTAGGTTTTTTTTTTCTTCTTCTCTTTCTAGATCTGATGTTTCTTGTGCAGTAAGATAACTGTATAGATATGTATACATGTATTGTATTTGTCATATAATTTATCCTATTTAGCATGTATTAGATTACCTGTCATCTAGGGATGGGGGTGGGGGGAAGGAAGGGAAAAGCTTGGGAAAAAAAAGTTTTTGCAAAAGTCAATGTAGAAAAATCACTCATATGTTTTGTAAATAAAAAGCTTTTAATAAAAAAAAAGAAAAAAAAAGGAAAAGAGCATTGCTATGGGCTCATGATCACATAAGAAGAAGATAGCCACCTAAGGGGTAATCCCTAAAAATCCAGAGTAGTAGCAGCCCTACTTATCAATGCCAGCATAGGTTGGAAGACTGAGCCCAGAGCAAGTGCTATATACGTTTGCGTTTTCTTCCCCAGTAGAATGTAAATTCCTTGAAGTAGGGATTGGTTCATTTTCTGGTCTTTGTATCTCCAGCACCAAGGTCTGGTAAATGCTAAGCACTGCTTGTTGGTTGGGTGAGTTAGGTTGCACAACGCCTTTCAGTGATTTCTCCCTTTGTCTTTTCCTGATTATATATCCACCAGAGTATGCACTGAATATATAACAAACATGTTTTATATTACATCAAATTAAAGCTGTTTTCACCTATATGAAAACATTGAAGAGTACAGTGTGATTGATTGATAGCAGGTCTTGTACCTCTCCTGGCCACTGATAGATTTTTTTTTTCTTTCTCTTGTCAAAGGGATGTGTTGTCCATTCACTTATCAATACACCTTATACCAACCTATTTGTTTTGCCTTGTATGGAACACTCCACCTCTTCTCTCCTTTCCTTTACAAAGGCATTCTCCCATTCCCTGCAATGCCATTCTTCTCATCTGTCTTTCAGAATGCAAAAATGCTTAATACAGTTCCCAGTTCCTTAGTTACTAGAACCTTCCCTTTTAAGATTTCTTTCCATCTATTCTGTTTATAACTCATATTTATATATCTCTATTAAAGTGTGTCCTTCATTAGACTTTTTGTCTTTCAATTTATTGTTTTGTATTTTCAGGACTTAGCACAGTGCCTGGCATTTAGTAAGTACTTCATAAATGCCTGATTTATTAAATTTATTATTTATTAAATAACTGACTTGTAGTGATTTTAGGTAGGCTGTCTATTTTACTTTATAATTTACCATCAAAATTTTGGTGACTTGACCTTCTTCTCACCTACCTATTAGGAGTCTTCAGCATCTCAGGGGAATATCCCCATACTTTGCTGTCTGTTTTGCTCAATTCAATTTTCTTTGTTAATCACTGGGTCTGTGTTCTCATTTGTGCTCTATTCATGACTCACTGTATATGATTTGACTTGAAGCTGGCTTGGAATGAATAACCCTTAAGCCATATCCCAGGCAATCTCAGACTAAAGATCTCAAAGAACATTTGGAGCATGTTGTACAGCAGCATGCTTGTCTCCATCTTTCTCCTTCCTGTGAATCTAGTGACTCATGCTCCCAAATCTGATTTGCTTTTTTTTGTTATTGAATTTCAGTCTGTATACTCATCAGGCCAGAGAAGTAATGATGTTGGTAGTAGCTCTTAGATATGAGAATAGCAAAACATGAGATAGAAAAGGGGACAATTAGAAGATTTACTTTGCTGATCACAAATGAAAAGACTTTGTTAATGAAGCTAAATCTATTATGAGATGTATTTTATTACACTGTATATTTTAGAAATGGCTATGTAATTTTTTTGTATTTTCAATAATTTGCAAGTCTTTTTGCAATAATCTGAGATTTTGACTATTATGATGGTCATTTTATTATTTTTTGCTTCTGTATTATATGGAGTACCATCCAAGGGCTTTTACTTTCTTTTCTGGTCTCAGGGGACCATATTCTGCTTATTAAAGCCAGATGTATTCAGTCAGGACACCGGAGATGGTTCTCAAACTTATTATTTCCTATTTCTTCCTGAAAATTTTCCTTGTTTTTACTCTACCAGGTATTCTCTCTCGTTAAAGTCTCAAGTTTAAATTAAAATGAAACAAAAGAAAACATTAGAGAATGTTCTCTATTTAAACTCATTTGGGTGTTACAAGTTTCTGTCTCCTTATTAATTCAATGCAGAGTTTCAGTTCATTATGTTGTTATTATTTAGCATTTATATAGGATTTTTATATTTACATGCACTTTCTAAATGGAATCATTTATTAGTCCCTACAGTAACCCTGAGAGGTTGGAGAGTCCCATTTTTTTTGGTAAGCAAATTAAAGGAACATTTAGTAACTCACCCATGAGTATACCACAACCTAATGTCTGAAAAGGGACATTAGAAATCAAGGTTGGAATTGATAATCCGTTTCTTGATCAGCTGAACCATGCTGTATTTTTAAATTTTTTTTGAACACACAAATATGTATCACGTACAAGTCACTTAACCTCTCCATGACTCAATTTCCTTATTTATAACAGGGATAGTAATGCTAGCAACTTAGCTTGCAGGTTTATTGTGGGGAAGTACTTTGTAACTTTTAAAATGCTATATAAATATGTGAGCATTTATATATTTATATTTTTCTTCCTCCTCCTCCTCCTCATCACACTATTCCCTACTTCATCATTTTCAAAAACTCTTCATTGCCTAGTGAAAAAAAAATCTAAATTAATTAGCCAGATATTCAAGGCCCTGTATCAACTGGTTTGACCCTTAGATTTTCTGCCTTATCACACATATCTTCCCTTAATATAACACTTAACCCATCAAAACTGGTTCCTTAACCACCCTTCAAGCTTTGCACTTTGCATTTCCTATGCCTAGAATTATTTCCCCCTCCATATCTGCCTGTTGAAATCTTCCCTATTCTTCAAGTCTCCACTTAAATGTCATTTTCTCCATGATGACAACCTTGATTCTCATTCAGAAGTGATTTCTCACTCCTCAGAATTCTCCTGGCACTTTTATTTATACCTGTTCTATATACTCATGCTGTCAAACTTGAATAGAAATGTAGCTACTAAACCATACATAATGATCTCTGAGGAGTGGGGGTGCATATTGACTTAGGAAAACACATATTAACATTATCTATGTTCTGCTGTATTTTCATTTATTTTGTTAAATATTTCCTAAGTAAATTTTAATCTTTTGGGGAGGCATTTAGGAGTGCTACGTTTGACATTTCTGTTATAAGCTATCATTTTCCTCCTTGTATTATGACAACAATAATAATTCAAATTTATTCATTAGCATTGATCACATATGTCCTCTGGGGGGGTTGCAAAGTACTTTATATCTAATATCCCATTTGATCCTCACAATAATCCTTTAAAGTTGGTGATATTATATTCCCCAATTACAACTGAGCAAACTGAAAAGGATGAAGTTAAATGATTTGACCAGGATCACACAACTAATAAGTATATAAGATCAGATTTGAGCTTAAATCTTTTCTCCTGCTTTACCACTAAATACGCTGAATCATCTATGTTCTTGATTCATACAAAATTTCAAGATTTATAAAACAATTTCCTTATAATAATCTTATGACTAGGAAGCACAAATACTGTTTTACCAATGAGAAAATTTTGTTTCAGGGAAGTTAAATGACTATCCCAACTTAACAATCACTTTCCAACATTCTTCCACCACAATACACTGTTTCAAAGTTATTGGTGTACATACCATGTTTTCCTTGTTAAAGTGTAAGCTCCCTGAGGGTGCAGGATTTTTCTCTTTATTATTTTTTTATGTGTATACATATTTATAGTTATCTTGTTGTACAAGAAAAATTGGATCCATAAGGGAAAAAATCTGAGAAGGAAAACATAATGCAAGCAAACATCAATAGAAAGTGTAAAAATGCTATGTTGCGGTCCACCCTCAGATACCATAGGCCTCTTCCCGGGTGTATATGGCTTTCTTCATCACTGAACAACTGGAACTGATTTGAAACATGTCATTGTTGAAGAGAACCATATCCATCAGAACTGGTCATCATCATATAGTCTTGTTGCCATGTATGATGATCTCCTGGTTCTGCTCATTTCACTTAGCATCAGTTCATGTAAGTCTCTCCAAGCCTTTCTAAAATCATCCTCCTGATCATTTCTTATAAAACAATAATATTCCATAACATTCATATACTGGGTAAAGTTTAAACTTCTCTGTCATTCAAAGCACTATAAAATTTGTTGCCACCCTACCTTTCTCAGCCTTTTGTAAAAATAGAATTCTCCTTTATGAACTCTATATTTTGACCAAAATATAGCATTTTTCATTCCCCTTGCTCATACTACACACCTATTCTTTTTCCATTTCTTTGCATATTGAACTAGTTTTCATTCTTAGAATTCAAATTAAATGTCATATCCTCTGGGGAGCCTTTCCTGATTCTACCAGATTTTTTCCCTTAGCCCTCAGATGTGACATTTATCATTTTTAATATGCTTATCATGATCTATCTAGCCCCAATTGTTCTGTAGTCTCACAAAACCAGATTTCTGTGGATAATTTGAATGATCCTTCACCTGTCAAATTCAACATGGTCAACATGGAACTCAGGATCTTTTCCAACAAACATATACCTCCTATAAATTTATCTATTTCCATTTTATCTTCCTATTCATCTAGGTTTGTGACCCAAGATCATTCCCAGCTTTTCCCTCTTTCCACCTCCAAGCTTCCAAGTCTTACTAAGTCTAACTCTACATTTTCTCATTATTCATTCTCTTTTCTCTACTCACAAATCTGCTTTCCCAAATCAGATCTTCCTTGCTTCATTATCTGGCTATTTCAATAGTCTCCTAATCTTCCTGTTTCTATTCTCTCCCCTCTCTAATCCAAAATCCATATAATTACACAAAGCCTCACCAGGTAACTTCCCTGCTCAAAATCCCTCAGTGGCAATCCTCATCTCCCAAGCTTTCATTATCATCTCTAAGATAAAATACAAATTCTTCAGCTTGGCTTTTAAGGTACTTTGAAATCAAATTAAAGCATTTGAAATCTTTTCTCTTATGTTATTTTATTCACCTTAACAAATGCTTATGTTTAGGAAAATGTTTTTAGGAAAAAAAAACCTAATTCTTCTCTGAACTAAACTCCATATTTCTAACTTCTCTACATTCACAGGAACCTCTCCCAAAACCGAGAATGCACTCCTTCAGTTCTAATTCTCAGGTATGCTTGTTTTCCTTCATGACTCAGCTCAGCCTCTTCCTCTATGAAGCCTTGCCTAATCAGCTTAGTTGTCAATGCTTTGTTACTTTTTATTACCTTATATTGTATTTATTTATGGGCTGTTATATGTCTGTCATCTACAGAGTCAGAGTGACTAGAATGGTAAAAATAACCATTGATTTCCTCCCTGTCCCCATCCCCTTCCTTTATATATATATATATATTTCCCATTCAATAACACTGCCCTCTTTCTTCTATCCTATTCCCTATCAGGAAGCAAGTTAGGCAGATGAAGTTGTTTTATAACTAAATTATACTTGTAAGGCGACTGGAAAAACTTTCCATATAAGAAATGATGATCATCAAAGTCAATGTCTTTCCTTTCATAGTTTCCATTTTTTAAGGTTCAGAAATGTTCTATTGAAACTGCTATAATTGAAATAATATCTTTCACTCATTTTTATTTTTCTAATTCTGTGTCAATGCTGATCTTTATTCTAACTAGTTGATGGTCTGACTGACAGAGAATTCAAAAATGGCTCCTAAATTAATAACCTGTTACTTCTTGCTTTTTAAAAAAAGGATACAATTATTGCTCTTTCTTGTTTAGGACCTGTCATGACCTTCATTTCTATTGATACCTTTTCTTTTTATATCAACTTCATTTCCAAGTATAACCTTTCCTAACATAGAGAGCCAGGACAGTTAGACAGAGCAGTAGATAGAGCCAGGTGAGATCAGGAATCTGCCAAGGCATCAAATTAGTTCGGCAGAGTATTTAATGTTCTGCCTCTGTAGTCCCCCTTCCTCACTTTTGCAAAGAGAAAACAAGGTTCCTTTTTTCATCTCTTCTTTGGGCCAAATTTGTTCATTATAATTATACAATGGTAAATTTGGATTTTTTTCTTTCCTTGTTTTTCCATTTACAAAATTGTATACAGGGTAGTATCTTCCTAATTTTACTCACTTTAGTTTGTGTGAATTCAGATAAGTCTTACCAAGCTTCCCAGTAGTTGTCCTACTCATTCTTTCTTACATCATAATAAAATTCCATTACATTCATGTACCACATTTTCCACAAAAAGAGTAGTTCTGGTGCACAGGCATTAGTCTGAGCATTTGGACTTTCATTGTTCAATCCTGAACTTTTTTCTTCCTACATTTCTCTGGGTATATGTGTGTGTAAGAGAGACACTATGTGTGTGTGTGTGTGACTCTGTGTTGTGTATAAATATATACATATATATTTTAAAATATAATAATAACTATTTCTCACATTTATATAGTAGTTTCTTTACAAAGGATTTTCTCAGAACAATCTTGTAAAGTCAGTAACATAAATAATATTCCCAAATTCCAGACAAGGAAGTTGAGCCTCAGAGGGTAATTGATTTGCACAAGGTCACATAGCTAGTTAAGTACTGGAGCACAACGCAGTGTTGTTGTTTAATCATTCCAGTCATGTATGACTCTCTGTGACCCCAGTTGGGAGTTTTCTTGGCAAAGATACTAGAGTGGTTTGCCATTTCCTTCTCCAGCTCATTTTATAGATAATAAAATTGAGGCAAACAGGGTTAAGTGACTTATCCAAAGCCACACATCTGGTAAGTGTCTGAGGCCACATTTGAACTCAGGAAGACAAGTTTTTCCTAACTTCAGGTCCTACACTCCATCCACTATCCCGACTGTCTACCCCTAGTTTACACATAGTAGGCATATGGTAAATTTTATCAGTTGAACAAATGTATGAATGCACCAGTGAAATGGTTTATTATATGAACAACAAATGCTTACTGACTAATTGTCTGCTAAAAGCAAATCAGGGAAATTGTCAGACTCCAAAATATTTTTTAACTTGCCAGTGTGTTCCAAGACATTACCTGCTGCTATTCCAATCGCTAATCAGCCATTTTGTTCTTCACAATAAATGAACTAAAACTCATGGGTTGGTTTACATTTCCTTTACAGTCTGTTCATTACCAAGAAGTACCAATCCTTGAACCTATTAAAATTAGAATGTAGACTGCTTATAACCTAGGGCAAAGTTAATAGATGTCAAAAAGACTTAATTTGCATCTTCTCAGATCCCATTGGGATTTTCCCACTCCTTAACCAAAAGCTTATTGCTGGGGGCCACTCTGCAGCTATCTATGGATGGGTAGAATTGGAAGGATTTTGAATTCATGCACTTCTGAATCAGCAGCACCTATAAGTAACAAATGGGAGAAGACTTGAAATTAGACATCTTTTTAAGGGAAAAAAGTTTCTGATGTTTATTTGCAAGTATAAAAGCATTGCTGTAAAATCTATGCTCCATTGGGACTCATTTAATTTCTTCTCTCACTGTAGTAAGGAATTTCCATCTTATCTTCTCTTTCTAACTGTAGTATATATCTTGGCCAAATGATCATTAGCATACTATACTCTGACCTTTGGGATTTTGATTTGTTAGAAAAAAAATACTATCATTTTTACAAGTGAGGTATAGCTAAATCAATTTGAAAACTGTAATAAAACAGACAAGAAGTTGTTCAAGATTAGAACCCTACAGTGTTCCAATTTCTATTGCTGTTGAATCACAGATAACTCATCCATGGAACCAGTCATTCACAGAAGCTTGGGATGTCACTCTCCTGAAAGGTAAGGAGAAATAGCCCATATTCATCCTCTTCTAGGGAACTAATCTAGCATGTTTAATTGGTTAGTCAAAATTTTATTTGTTCTTGGGATCACAGATCTGGAACAGAGCTGGAAATGAGTTTAGCATCATCCAATCTAATGTCCTTACTTTACAGAGAAGGAAACTGAGGCCCAGGTGGAGTAAATGATTTACCCAAAGTCACACAGGTAGTTAAGTGTCAGAATCGAGACTTGAATATACATCCTGTCACTCCAAAATTTCTTTTTTTTTTTTTTTTTTGCTGAGGCAATTGGGGTTAAGTGACTTGCCCAGGGTCACACAGCTGTTACGTGTCTGAGACCAGATTTGAACTCAGGTCCTCCTGACTTCAGGGCTGGTGCTCTATCCACTGCACCACCTAGCTGCCCCCAAAATTTCTTAAGTGCTATTTGGGCACTATGACAAAAAGAAAAGAATTATTAGATATGATTTCTTCTCTCATGAAGTTTAGAATGTAGCTGTGAAGACAGAAGTAACAAATAAAGATACCTCAATTATTCAATCCCTTGGAAACATAGCTTTTTAAAAATATGAAGCAAAGCTGGGTGCACAGTGGATAGAGCGCTGGAGTCAAGAAAGTCTGAGTTCAAATCTGGCCTCAGACACTTACTAGCTGTGTGACTCTGGGCATGTCACTTAGCCCAGTTTGCCTCAGTTTCTGCCTCTTTAAAATGAGTTAGAGGAAAAAAATGACAAAGCACTGCAGTATCTTTGCAAAGAAAACCCCAAAAAGGATTGTGGAGAGTCAGATATGGCTGAAACGACTGGACAACAAAAGCTTTCTAGATAAAGTGAGCTCCCAAAGGAGTCACAAAGAGGCAAACATGACTAAAAAACAACTAAAACACCTAAGAAACAAAACTAGAAAATTTATGCATCATGCAATTTCTGAAAAGAAATGTATACATCCATATATATACATACACACACATATATATATATACATCCTTTGTATATATACAAATATATACACATACATACATATATGTGTGTATATATATGTGTATACACACACACACACACACACACATTCAGATCTTCTTCCCTAAAATTCCTCCTTGAAGCATAGATCAGACCCCCATTTCCTTTGATTTCTCTAGACTTATGCCCAAACACTTTTTCTTTCTGCCTTAAGATGTATAGGTATATAATTTGTATTTTCCAGGACATTTGACACAATTTTCATTAATATCTAATGATTTTTAAATAATCAGTATTTTCTAATATCCTGAAATACATACTTTTCTCTCTTACATTATTCCAATTTCTGACTATGAAGCATGTGACAAAAAAGTGTTTATTTGGGATGTATCTCATCTTTTAATAAAATGAATAAATTAAAAAGTACTTATTAGGCATCATGTGTAGCACATTTAGGATGCAAATAGAAAAAATTGACATAATCCCTGATCTCAAGGAGCTCATATCCTAATTGGGATGAGTAGAGGCTGGATTATACACATACAGAAATGGAAAAGCCTGGAAGTTTTAAGGGTACAGTGGGGAACAAGAGAAATAACAAGATCCAGGGATACTTAGATATCCATGAATAGTTCAAATAGAGTGGTTGGGATCTGTAGGGCTTAGGAGCAGGACAGATCGAAGACCTTGAGGTATGTTCCTCCAAATTCCTGAAAGGCTTATAATTGTTTGCTCCCTGCTCATCTAATTGATATGTACAACCATTTTCTCCTTCTACTCAGCAGAAACCAGAGGCCTTTACGTTGAGTAAAGAAATAATTTTCTTATATGTTACCACCATTTTCCCATTCATCTAGCCTCAAAACTTTGCTGTTTCCCTGTTCTTCAGACTCTCTCTTCATCCTCATCTCCATATTCCATTTAATCACTATCAAGTCAGATTTTGTCCAGAAGTATCTCTTAAATCTACTGTTTTACTTTTTTCATATTGGAACTACTACAATAGCCTCCAAACTGATAGATAGGTGATATAAATATTATTAGTCATAATTATAGATGAAGAATTTGTGGATCAGTGGGCTCAAGTAACTTGCCAAGGTCATATGTTTAATAAGTGGGAAAAAGCAAGACTTGGATCTTGGTGTTTATTTAGGAAGAAACAAAACAAAACTTGGAGTTTTTAGAGAATTTATGGGTTAAGCTGTGGAGAACCTGTGAAAAAATAGGAATAATTAGAGGAGGTGACCTAACAGAACTCCCAAGTAGGATTTAAGTACCTACAATGTTTACTTATCACATCTTCTTCCCAAAATGTCTTCTCATATGATCAGAAAATTTTCACCTTATTTTATGTTGCCTGAAATCCTACTAAATTGGATGTTTATTTGAATGAACTGATACGATCTTTAGAAAGGTTAGAATCATTTATACTTTATTTAGTGTTACATAGTTTAACTGTATTGATTGAAACCAAGATCTGCTAGACAAAGGAGCAGAAGTTTTGAATGAATGGCAAATTTGTTTTGACGCTAGGGCACACCTTTTCTGATCTAGTCCTTCCTCACTCCCAGGTTCAGAACCTTCAAGGCTTCAGTTGGAGTCCAGCTTCTGACAGGTACTTGCTAAGAAACTCTGGACAAGTCACAACCTCTCAGGGCCCCAAAGCAAATTTCTAAACTCATCAAAACAGAATAGTTGTTGAACTGCATTGGCAAAAGGAATTTCTTTACTAAGAAGTTCCCAAAGATATTAAATCACAGATATAGATAGCAATCTATTGGGACTAAATTCAACTACATTTTGAGTTCAATTGGTTTTTGTGGGCTGACCCGATTTGTAGTGATTGAAACAGCTAGCAGGTTAAATTTATAAAAAGATAATTAACTTTTAGAAAATAAACCATTTATGAACTGGGGACTACCATCTCCTTTCCTTTCTGAACCATTTTTTGATGGCCTTCTTCCCTCATAATCAGGTGCCCAGTGTCCCCAGACCTCCCTATACTCTCTATTTTAACTCATCCAGACTTGCCAATCCATGGGAAAATGTTTCATGTTCCCTCTTTTCTTCCCATCTCTTTCTTCCTCCTTGCTTCCATCAAAATATCTATGCCCTCTGCAGTATTAAAAGGAAAGTAGTCCAGTTAAAATTAATTCACAATAATGTATGAAACATTGATCATAGGAACATAGACAGTAATATCTGGAGGTTTCCTTAGAGATTGTCTCAGAACTCCTTCATTCTCTTAAAAATTATTGAGGACTCCCCAGAGCACTTTCATTTATGTGGGTTATATCTATGCACATTTACTGCATTATAATAACGATAACAATAGCTAGTACTTCTATAATGCTTTAAGGTTTGAAAAAAACTTTTAAAATATTATCTCATTATATCCTCACCAAACCATGGGTGGTAGGTACTATTATAATCTCTATTTTAAAGATGAGGAGACAGATAGATACAAATTGAGTGACTTGCCCACTAATACATATATTATGAATGTCGGCAGTAAAATTTGAACTCAGATCTTCCTTTCTCTAGATCTAGCACTATATGCACTATAATCATAATATTAAAACATCTTCATATTAATATTAAAATAGTTTCGACCTCATAGACCATCATCTGACCCTTCATGAAATCATTTGGAGTTTTCTTAATAAAGATCCTGGAGTGTATGCCATTTCCTTCTCTAACTCATTTTACAGTGAAAGAAACTGAGACAAATAGGGCTAAGTGCTTGTCCAGGGTCACATAGTAAATGTCTGAGGCTGTATTTGAACTCAGGAAGTTGAGTCTTCTTGATTCCAAGCCCAGTGAACCATATATGTACTGCACCACCTAGCTACCCAAGTATTTATTACCTACCAGATGCCAGGCACTGTGCTAGGCACTTGGAGTATAAGATTGAAACCATCTCTATTGGCTGTGAACTTATATTCTAATGGAGGAGACAATAAAGTCATATAAATATATACAATATAACTATAAAGTGAATAAATAGAAACAAAGTAGTTAGGGAGGGAGTATACTAACACTGGAGAAACCAGGAAGCGCTTCATGCTTAAGATGGTACCTGAGAAGCATCTTAAAGGAAGAGAAAGATTCTAGGAGACAAAGTTAAGGAAAGAGTACATTGCCATTATGGCTGGCCAGTACAAAGTCACAGAGATGAGGACATTGTATTATGTATGAGGAAAAGAGAGAGAGAGCCATCTTGGTTGGACTGACAAGTACGGGGGAAAGAATATTGTCCACGCCAGATTGTATGAGGCTTTAAAAGCTCAACAGAAGAGTTGATATTTTTATTGGAGCAGATAGATGGCACAATAGACAGAACTCTGGACCTGGATTCAGGGAGACCTGATTCTGCAACAGACCCTGAATCCTCCATTTAATTTTGGCCTGAGTTTCTTTTACCTACAAATTGAGAACAATAATAGTATCTATCTCATCTCTTTTGTGATGGTCAAATGAGATCACAAATGTAAAATTGCTTCGCAAACCTTAAAATGGTTTATAAATGGTGTTGATAATGATAATTATCCTAGAGGTGATAGGGAGCCACTCAGTATTAGTTAAATAGGGGAATCACATGTTCTGTAGTTAGATCATATCCCTTGAATTAGCTAAATCAAAAGTACTTCAGTTTTTAAAAGAAGGTATTTATTATTCTGCATTAATGAAGTCTTTCTCCAATCCCTCATCCTAATCTGAAGGTGAACTAGAGAAGCTTCAAGTAAAGATCAATTAAAGCATTATACCTTTATTACTGAAGACTAAACTGATTGCTGATTGCCAGAAAATTTTATTAACAGAGGGTTTCTATTTTGACCATAGCATTCCATGAAGAATTCTCCATCTCACTAACTGACAAATTATCCAGATTTGGTAATCCATGGGAAAATGTTTCATGTTCCTTCCTTTCTTCCCATCTCTTTCTTCCTCCTTGCTGCCATCAAAATATCTATGCCTTCTGCAGTATTAAAAGGAGGAATTAAAAAGACTATGTAGTATGAAGAATATCCCATTCCACCCATTTTCATACAAGTTAGTCTATTTTTTCCTTTATAGGCATTAGAATAGTTCTTGAGATTTGATTGGTTCAGAAGACTAAGGCCTGGATCATTCCCATAGTTTCCTGGTCACCTCTGTCCCAAAGGATCCAGGGCACTTTAAGACTTCAGATCACAGACCTGAAGCAACAACAATACTGCTCTACTTTGCTCAACTGAATTAATAGTGCTTGATCCCGCATGAACAGTCTTTCTTTGAATATCTTTTCTCTGCTATTGCTAAATATACCTCATTTTGCTAGATGTCAGGTAGATTACTTGCATCTCATTTCATTCCAATTTCAGACCTAAACCTAAAATAGGAGACCAGCCTGAGACAAGCCTAGGCCATTACAGACTACCTACCTTAATGTAAAAAGCAGGATGAAATCACAGATTCTTGAAGAAGTTAACATTAATGAATTTCTAGTTAGGGTAATCTGAGGTGTTGCAAAAAATGTTGTGAACAAAATTCAGTATTAAAGAAGATATTTAGAGGGGAAGATGCAAGAGAAACAATCACTTAGCAAGCATTTATTAAGAGCTTACTATGAACTAGGCAACAATATTTTAGAAGAGACATCTACCCTAAGAGCCAAATATATCTGAAGTCAGAACTGGGAATAGTTAGCATGTTTTTCAATCTCTTTTTCAAGGACTAGACAACTAATTGCACTTTCTGGGGTCTCTTTCATTTTAAATATGTGAAATTTCTTTTTTCTTTTTTTATTTTGGTCCCCTGTCAATGTTCATTATTCACTTAACATTCTAGACCTATTCTCTTAGATCCACCCTACCCCTTCAATATCCCTTAACTCTGGCAATGCTTTCTCTGTTATATAATCCAATCTCTATCCACAAAGGTTTTTTCATCAGGATTCCTCTGCTTATGGCATCTTCTGTCCCTAAGAATACCTTTATATGTTATGGCCGATCATACCCCTTAACCTACCAATACTAAGGATTCCCAGCTACTCCTTAGGGAATCCAGTTTTTAGAAATATTGCTAGTAGCTAGTGTATATAATATGAGCAGAATAGCAACATTGAATGCCTGACAGCGTTCCTGGAAACAGAAGATTCTGTTACTGCCAATACTCTGAAACCTTCAAGTACTTACATTTTTCAGGTGGCTTTGCCAAAAGAGCCCAAAGTGATGCAATTGCACTATTTCAAATCAGCTTTCTGAATTTTGTGGGAGGGGATGCCCCTGGCTTGCTTCCAAATTTATGGAAAAACTCCATCAAAATGACATTTTGAAAGTCTGTCATAGGCTTAGATATTGCTAGGGTAATGGGTTCAATGAATTTCTGAAACAAATCATCTGGTCTTACATGACTCTTGCTTGGCCCAAATGGGAAGGAAAAACAAAGAGGCAAAGACAGAAAGCCCTAATAATAGGTGGGGTTATGCTAAAGATAGTTAATTTCAGTATTTTGTGCTATGCTAACAATTACAGATGTAAATATAGATTGTAGGGGAAGAAATAGTCTAAAAAAGTCCCTCTTTGTCCTTTAACTAGAGAAAGGGATTCGTGATGTGCTATTTCTAAATTTACTAAAAAGCAAAAAAGCTCAATTCATGAGAAATAAAAAATTGCTTGCCTTTAAAATTTCACTCATCCTAGACTGAAACTTAAAGTGTTGACAAGTCATTTTATACTTCTAATGAGATTTTTTTCCTTGTTATTCATGTAGAAGTAACCATGGGACAGAGAAGCCATCAAATACCATTGACTAGAGGGTCCAGGTCAAGACCAAGGGTTCAGTGGTGCCAGGAAGATGAGGACCGCACTTCTACCTCCATCCCTGAAGAGTGACCTAAGATGCCCACATCCTTAGTAAAGGAGGAAGCTGGACCTACCTTAGAAAGAAATTATGAAGTAGGGAAGGTTTTTCACTTCTTTAAAATCCTCACCTCATCCTGTTCCCCACCCAAGGAGCCCCAGGATTCCATTCCCTCCCTTTCCTTTATTCAAACCAAGGGCATAGTGTCTGGCAAGGGATGGGAATTTAATAAATACTTGTTGATTAATTGATTGAATAGTAGCTAGATTTAAACAGTGCTCTAAGGCTTACAAAATACTTGACAAAAATTATCTTACGATTAAAAAAAAAAACCCCAGAAAGATAAACCTTTTCAGGGAGAGCTTCAAACTGAACTCAAAAATATGATCCTTTCCCCCACTGACTGGTAGTGTGTTTGGGGAGTAATTATGTGTGAAGGAATGAGGGGAAGTATCAGGGCAAGAGATAATATCACTCACGCTATTGTACAGGCAGAGTATGAGAAGCAAGCAAAAATGATTACAAATCACCTATCACATATAGGTATAGTTATGCCAGGAAATAAGGAATTATGGAGTCAGTCCTCCTTATCATAAGCAGCACCATCTATGAAGACTTTTGTTTTCCTTCCAGATTCACAAAATAAAATCTAGCAAACCTGGAAGAGTTAAACTAGGAATTCCACTTTACCTTTACCCACCTCCACACATATAATCCCTTTCTCTCCCAAAGAAATTCAACTTGCAGCTCTCTGACAGCATCTGCCATTAGAGTAATCTAGTGGCCTATTACAACAGATTGTGCCAGTTCTCAAATTTTTCTCTAAAAATTTATTATGATATATTGAGGTTTTAAACTGATCACTTGTGTTTCCTTTTTCTTTAGCTTACCCTAGTATGAAAACTGGGACCTAATTTTGAAATGTATATGTACTAAAATGATTAAATTCATGATCACTTCATTTTAGGTAATATATTATATACATTCATTATGATCACATTTCAAATAATTCCTCAACTTGCCCGAGGGCTCTGGAATGTACTGACAGGAAAAAGTGTTATGATATCTGGGATCAGTCTAATTCTAACCTGACTACAAAGTCACATAGGGTTTTGGCTCCAGCCCCAAAAGTGATTTTCCCAAACAGATAGGCCCTGTAGTCTAAATTGAGATCAGTAAATTGACAAGGAGAAAATGATTTTTTTTGTTGTTTTTCAAATAAGAGAAAAAAATTGTGTGCATATGAATCCAAATAAATAAGGACAACTCATCAAGGTGAAATGTCAAGAAAAGTGGAGAAAAATTTTGACAAGAAAATGTTAGGGGGGGTCCCTGATATTTGGCTAGCTTCCTAAGAAGATCTTTGGCAAGAAGCAGTTGCCTATAGTGGGCAGCTAGGTGGCACAATGAATAGAGTTCTGCACTTGGAGTGAGGAATATTCATTTTCCTGAGTTCAAATCTGGCCTCGGATATTATATGATCTTGAGCAAATCACTTAATCCTATTTGCCTCAGTTTCCTTATCTGTAAAATGAGCTGAAGAAGGGAATATCAAAGTATTCCAGTATCTTTGCCAAAACCAAACCAAACCAAAACAAAACAAAAAAAAAAAAAAACCATCACAAGGGGTCATGAAGGCTCAGATACAACTGGAAAAAGGGGTCATGAAGAGTTAAACACAACTGGAAAAATTACTCAACATTTGCCTGTGAGAAAGCCAGCAAAGATTTTTTTATATATTTTTTCTTCCTTATAAGGCCTAAAATCTCTTTTCTTCTTTGCTTGGAGAACTGAGATATTCTTGCCAAAGGCCCAGGTTTTCCTTTATTTGCATGAAGTTACATCCTGGCAAATATGCAAAGGGGACAATTGAGTTTACAAGATATGTAGATTAGGGCAGCCCAAATGAAGCCTTCTGCAAAATGGAACTGGGAGGAACATTCAAAGGAATCTGCTCTGGCCAGCAGTTCACAACTACAAACAGACCCAGGATCAACTAACAATAATAACACAGTGTGTTACTGAAGAATTCATAACCACCCCAGGCATGCAGTGGGGATAAACAAACTGGGAAATCTACTCTGATGAGGGTTTGGAACATTTGTTAGCACTCAAAGGGTTGTAGAAGCTGCAGACTACAGCAGGGCTGGCTCTCCTCAGCCGAACAGATTCACAAAATGAAAGACTTGGGGGAAATGAAGTCAGTCTTGCAGATAATGGTCAATCAAAAGATTTAACCCAGATACCAGCCCTCTGCCTCTTCAATTTTGCCTCCCCACTAAGAAACCCCTCATCATTGTAGCTTTCTCCTAGTGAGAAAAAAGAAAATGACCATTTTCACCGGCAGAAGGCAATTGAATCAACAAGAATTCATTAAGCACTCACAGATGCCAAGCTCACTGGAATACAAGGGAAAAGCCAAAATACAAATTTCCTGCCCTCAAGGAAGGTATATTATAAGGGGAGGGATGTGTTTACTTAAGTACAAAATACATTCAAATGAGGTACTTTTTGGAAAGGGTAAGGCAGAGGAAGCCAAATCCAAGGATTATTTACTGTAAAGGGTGGTGCTTGAGCTGAGTTTTGAAGGAAAACAGGAATTCTAAGGAAAGAGAGGGAGAGAGGGAGGGAGAGAGAGAGAGAGAGAAAGTGAGAGAGAGAGAGAGAGAGAGAGAG
>JAJPUD010001229.1:175926-217365 GCA_023553655.1 Myrmecobius fasciatus
GAGAGAGAGAGAGAGAGAGAGAGAGAGAGAGAGAGAGAGAGAGAGAATTCCAGGCTTTACAGAGTTCAGTCTGTACAAAGGAACAGAGATAAGATGGAGGGTTGTGTGGGAGGAACAGCTAGAAGGCCAGATTAATTTAACTTCTTCATAGAGTACATGAAGGGGAGTAACACATGAAAAGGTAGGTTGGATTCAGGTTGATAAGTGCTTTAAATGCCTAAGCAGGAGTTTGATTTCTTGGAAGTAATGGGGAGCCACTGGAAACTATTGAGCAGTAGAGAGACTTGTATTTGGGGAATATCACAGCTGGAGGGAAGAAGGTTGGATTAATGATGGGAGATTTTTGAGGCAGTGAGACCGATTGGGAGACTATTGTCATAGATCAGGGAAAAGGTGATGAGAAACTGAATGAGGTTTGTGGGCAGGGAAGTGAAGAAAACGATATAGATGTCAGAAATCTTGTAGTAAGGTAATATGGGCCCTCTGTAAGCAAACTAAGTTGGATACCAAGTGAGTTGAAAGCCGGTAGATGGACATACAAAGATAAAAGCCAGTGGAATATCTACCATTGACAGCCTACATGGTATTGAACAATTCTCTCCCCCTCCAGAATAGTTTCATCACTTGCTAAATGAGGGAATTACAACTAGGTTCTTTTCAGATCTGACAATGTATGAAATCAATTAGCACAGTATTTGACCAAAGCAAAGGCTAAGATTTCATCTTTCCAATCTCATTTGTGCACTATCTACCACAGCTTCAATTTCTGTGCCATCCAACTCATCCCTGTCTCCCAACACTGCCAGACATCATGACTATGCAATCCTGTTTCATTTGTATTTGTTAACCTCCCAAGTACATGTATTTTTTACTTCATTGTTTCCATGCTTCAAAGTCTCTCTATTTCCTATTTGTAACCAAAACATAAGCTTGAAAATTATCTAAAGAGAATATTCACTCTGAAGGTCATTTCTCTGGCTTGCCCCTTTCCAGTTATCCAGTTAGTCTTCACCAGTCTGTACTGGACATAGAACGTATCTAGTAGGTCCATACTTGTATTGATACAGAGATTGCAGCTTTCTGGACACAAAAAGAAGTGGAAAAATACTAGCTAATAACATTCATGTAACACAATTACAGAATCATATATTATTAGAGCTGGAAGGAACCTCAGAGACCACATTACTATAATTCTCTCATGAAGAAATTGTGGGCCATAGAGGTAAAAAGAAAATTGGGGGATGGAGTAAGGGGGCAGGGGAAATGTCAGGCATTAGATTTAAATTACTTGCTCAGAGTCAGACATCTAGGAAGTATCAAGTATTTGAGAACAAATTTGAACTCAGGTCCTCTTCACTGCAATTCTAGTGCTTTATCTACTACCTTACTGCCCCAAGGTGAAAGTTTTTGCCTCAGGTCATATAGATAGAGAAAGTAGAGATGGGCTTTAAACACTAATCCTATGTGAATTCACATATAATTATAATTGATTGATACTGAATCATTAGAAGAAGGAAGTAGAGGGAAGGAGATGGGGTCAGAGAAGGAAGCAGAAAAGAGAAGTGGTGGAAGGGGAGAGGAGAAGATGGAAAGAGAAAGGAAGGGGAGAAGTAGAAGAGGAGAGGAAGGGAAGATGAAATGAGAAGCTGGGAGAGAATAGGTAAGGGAAAAGGAAGAAAAGGAAAGAGGGGAGAAAAAGAAAGGAAAAAGTAAGGCAAGGGAAAGGAAAGGAAGAGAGAGAAGGGGAAAAGAGAGAAGTATAGGAAAGGGAAGTGTGGAGACAAGAAGGGAGGGTAATAAAGATCATGGAAAGGAAAGACAAATTTTCTTTATGAAAAAAGGTTTGGTTATTTGTTTTTTGATGTTTTTGGGGGGGTTTTTGATCACAAAAAAAAATTTCCCCAGCATCTCATCCAAAACACTATCCTATATAACAAATAATATTTTTAAAGAGAAAAAAAATCATAAAAACTAATCAATACATCAGATGAAGTTGGAGAATATGTACATTGTAATACCTTCATAGACTTTCTACCCCTGCAAAGGGGAAGGATGTGTCAGGAAGACGAACCATCACAGTTTTTTGTCCACGATTAGCTGGCCCATTATGCTGAACCCTGAAGACATAAAGATGTGTGACCTATGTTCAAGGCTCTGCTGTGCATTTCTTCCTACACTAATGATGACATCACCCAGATTCAGATTCATCTTCAATTTTGTCAGGAGTTTCAGGGACATGGCAAGATATAAACAGAATTTAGAAGAGCCCAAGAGGTAATGCTCCTTGGGATCTATTCCCAGATCCATTCCTGACTCACAAGGTGACTTTACCCATGTCACTTTGTTATTCCTATTGTTATTAGCATTATTTATTCAATTCTAATAGTACATTTGATGATTTAGAAGTCCGTTCCTTGAGGATCTGACTAACAAGTAAAATGTAAAATTGAAGAGGAAGATACCAGTGATCAGATGTCAAGGTGATAAGATCTAAGAGCAGGAGGATTGGAGAAGATAGTTAAAGGTTGCTTCTTGAACTTCCCCTTCTCTCCCCAGGCTGATTCCCCTCATTTTCCCTCTTCTGTGTTTCTTCTTTTCTTCCGAAGATAGATGCTATTTATTCTTGTGAACCTGTTTCTGAGAGAATTCTGAAACTGTGAAAGGAGAAGAGGGTTGTGAATCAGAAGATAAGACAAGGGACACTGACTTTTCCAGAAAAAAACAAAAGCTAGAGAAAGAACATTACAGAACAATTAGCAGGAACCCCTATATGTAGCAGATGCAACAAAATGTCCAGTAACTAAATGGAGAAGACAGGTTTCTTTTTTGCACACACTGATTACTCTGTCCAGCAGGCCCCTTTGAAATTTCTCTCATTAACATGACTAGCTAAAAGCTGTCTTATGTTTTAGTTCCTGCTTCCCTTAGGAGAAGTATAGAGTCTAAAATGTCTGGTGGTTTAAACAAACACTGGGAGATGAGTTCTTCAGGTTACACTGAGTATTATTATGCTAGACATTTTCATAAAAGAATATCCATTTAGAGCCATTTGAATCCTAAGATAGTCTTTCTGAAGGAGAACTGGATATCCAACAACAACAACAACAAAGGATTTTAAGAATATATAAGCAAAGAAATGTGTTCTCTATTCTTTGCAGTATTTATTTTCCCTTTGAAGGAATTTTTCAGGTATACTAATGACCACCTGTTCCCCAAGACTGAGATCATCACTTTAATTTATCTTCCATTAAAAAAAAAACTAACAAAAATCAAAGTAGTTTTCTCAGAAGGAAAGGAGATATGTGGGAATATAACTTGCATGATTTGTTCCTTAATTATCAGTGCAAAGAAGATAAATAGAAAAAGATGTCCAAACCAGTTACCTGTATACCTTTCATCTGGAAGAGCACCAGATATCTAGAATAATCAATCTACTGAAATGCACACCCCTGGTGACATAAGGACAATGAAATACTCCAGAAACACAGACCTTCCATAAAACTGGAAAGTATGGAAGATTAAAGTAAATTTAACTATTAAAAAAGGTTTCATTGGGGCCTTTCAGTTTAAACTCAATTATTTTCTAATATATGCCTCACCTCCCTACCCCCATCAAATCTTCCTTGCAACAAAGAAGTCATTTAAAAAAAATACTAAAACCACTCTATGTGATAGTGTATACAACATAATGCAGCCAGATATCCAAACTTCTGAGGGGAATGAGATGGCAGCAAAATATCTTTTAAGGTGAATTTACCCCATTCTTCCAATGTCATAAAAGCATTGAGTGGATTCCATGAGGGTTTTTTTGGCATGTGAGAAGTGACAATGATTCCTTTTATTAATTAGTGCTAACATGATTAATAAAATGACTAATTACTGAAATAAAAAGTGTGTTTAAGTACTCTTCTACCTAAAGTCTGTTATTGCTTTTTTCTTTTTCAGTTTATCCCTCCACTTTCCTTTGAGATATTCTTCTGTTCTTGTACCAAAGACTGAGACAGCCTGAATGCCAAGGAGACTAGGACACTCAAGATGGCTACATTTAAATGGAAGTCCTGCTCTGATTTAGCATCATCTGAGATCTGAGTCACCAGTGAAATCACATCAGAGTAATCAGTGATTAAATCAGATGCAATGCCTGCAACCCCATTCCAGCACTGTGAAATGTTTTTCTTGCCCATAATCAGAGTAATTATGTTTTTTAAAAATATGGTGGGTGTTTTTATGACCTAAAAATAATTATTTCTGACATATCTCTAAATCAGAGACCTAAAAGAAACCCCCAAATATGGACTCAAGAGAGAAAAGAGGAGAAAATATGTACTCACAGAGAAAACTAGATGTACTATTTTTAAGAAGTCTGATTTTGTTACTAAGGATAAGGAATCCCAGAGAAGTGGCATAAATATCATTGAGGACATATGTCATCAGAGTAGGAGATGGGCTAGGTATGGAGTAGAAGTGCAGAAAACAGCTGTACAGTTCAGGTATTGCCTTGATTGGTATAAGAGGTAGCTGAAGGTTTTCTGTGCAATGGGTAAGTCCTCTGTGAAGTATTTACTGAAGGATGAGGATCAGAATCCCAGAGGGGTTTTCCCATCAATGGGAAACTCAGTATTTTCTTTTCTTTTCTTTAAAATGCCATTTTATTTTTCCAATTACATGTAAAGATAATTTTTAACAGTCATGTTTTACTAAATTTTGAATTGCATTTTTTTCCTCCCCCTTCTCTAAGATGGTAAACAATTTGATATAGGTCATATAAGTGTAATCATGTAAAACATATTTCCATATTAGTCATGTTGTGAAAGAAGAAACAGACCAAAAGGAAAAAAAATTACAAAAAAGTAAAGAAAATGAAAATAGTATGTTCCAATCTGCATCTTAATGCAGTTTTTTCTTTAAATTTCACATCATGAGGGAGTCAGCAGTTTTCTGGCTGAACGCTATACCTAGAATGCTCTTCTTCCTCACCTTCATCTACTAGTTTCCTTGGCTTCCTTCAAGTCTGACCTAATGTCCAACCTTCTACAAGAAATCTTTTCCCAGTCCTACTTAATATCAGGGTCTTCCCTCTAATAATTAGCTCCAATTTATTCTGTATATATCTTTGTTATTGTAGTTTATATAGATATTTGCATGTCATCTCTCCCATTAGATTGTGAGCTCCTTGAGAGCAGAGATTGTTTCTTGCCTTTATATCCAGGTTACTTGCAAGCTAATTGACTGACTGATTTGGTACAGTGGAAGAACCAATGGCTCTGTACTTCGAGGACCTTGTTCAAGCCTTGCTTCTAACACTTACTACCTCTACAATTTGGGCAAGTCACTTAAACTCCAGGAAGGGAGTAGGGCAGCTCCTTACATTTTCTCAGCTATGAATTAAGAAGATAGGATTAGATGGCCAGTAAACTCAACATTTCTGTGGTAGCCAGGTAACATAGCAATTAGGATACTGTTCAGAACTAGCCTTTTCTCTCATCATTACATGCAATTTATTTTGGGAATGTCAAAATTTAGTGATGTGTTGTTCTTTACATTTATAGGATTGTGATCCTGGGCAAGTCATTTAATGTCTGCCTACCTCAGTTTTCTCATTTGTAAAAAGGGGATGGTAATAGCAATTACCTCCCAGAGTTGTGGAAAGGATAAATGAGATAATATTTGTAAAGTGCTTTGCAAACCTTAAAGCATATATAAATGCTAATTATTATTCATTTTAATGTGGATGCAATTATATATCTGGCAAAGCAGTGGATATAGTGTCAAGGCATTTTAAAATCTTAATTTCTAGGATAGTGTTGAAAGAAATAAAAGCAGCATCCATAGTAGCTATTAGACTTAGTCTCTTTGTGCTAGTTAGAGTACGGTAAGCTATCACTCAACTCTCTAAAATATTATTTCTGGAGCCTTCCTTTCACCAACCAGGTGAAGGAAGAGAAGGGTTCCTTGAAAGAAAGGCATAGTGGAAAGAGAACTGATCAAAGGCTTAGAATACATAAATTCAAAGGACCAGATCTGAAACTTACTGGTCATATGAACTTGGGCAAAGCACTTAGATTTTCTGCCTCATTTTCTTCATCTATAAAATAAAATAAGAATAAGAATATTCATACTACTTATCTCAGAGGGCTATTGTAAAGAAAAAAGGTGCTTCACATTTTTAAATGCTAGAAAAATGTGAGTTAATATTATTAGAAAGCCCTTAAAACATTACATTTTGGGGTTCACATAAGGCAAATTTAGTGCCAAATTCCAAATGGGTGAAGCATCCACAAGAGAAAAACTAAATGCCAGTGGGAGTCTCTCTGCCAGCTCATTCCCATCAATGGCAGACAATTAATAGATTGTTCCTGTGTTGATGCTTCAGTCCTCCACATAATGTTTTGTTTATTTATCTGAGGGATACTCTCTTGATTGGGGACTTTGTAGAAGCTGAAAAATGATCAACTGTATTTTTGCAAGCTCCTTTGTTCCCAATGCCAAGGGTGCTTTTCATGAATATTTTTTGATCTGCTAACAGTCTCTAATGAGGACTGTTATATAATAAACCATTTAGTTGGGAATAGAAGTGTCAAAACAGGCAATATCTGTTAAGTTATTGATGGACTTTAGCCAACTGAAGTACTTTATCTAGTATAAAACTATCACATATTTGCCATATTCAGTTATAAGTAAGCACATACTCCATAAAGATATTCAAACGAAAGCTATTTTGTTTTTTGGTTTTTTTTCTAAATCAAGTGGAAAAGTTTAATTGTAATGCCAATTAAAGCAGACTAAGTTCCAAAAGAAGTTAACAAAGAACTAGGGGCAAGGAGATACATTTATAGGAAAAAGTTAGAGAAACCAGGTTCTTCATGTCACTAACATGCTAATTTTATGGCTTAGAGGTAAAGCTGAGAAGTGGTCTGGTTCTGACTTTGTGCATAGGTACAATACCCATAATTCCCTGGGCAGAGCTCACCCAGGGGAACCTAAACTAAAGAAAGCTATTTTGAAAGTTTGTTAATAAAACCAAGCCTGACCCTAAAAGCAGAGTTCCTTAACTATAATGTCCAATCTGGGTCAGTTCAGCCCTGCTACCAAGTCTGAGTATTTCTGTCTTTTATTTAGATTGCTAAAAAACAGTAGGGATGTTAAATACTAGGCAAAACAGTTTATTTATAAGGACCCTTCCCTTATTAGTAGTAGACTCCTTCACAACAAAGGGGAATCAAAGTAGTGGTTCTACCAAGCTACATCTGTAGCACAGAAGAAAGAAGACAAAATCTTGAAAATTTTCACTCTCATCTTAACTTCTGCAAATTAAGTTATTTTCTTTTTTTTTATATAAAGCTTTTTATTTACAAAACATATGAGTGATTTTTCAACATTGACCTTTACAAAAACTTTTTTTTTCCCCAAGCTTTTCCCCTCCTTCCCTCCATCCCCCACCCCTAGATGACAGGTAATCTAATACATGCTAAATAGGATAAATTATATGACAAATACAATACATGTATACATATCTATACAGTTATCTTACTGCACAAGAAACACCAGATCTAGAAAGAGAAGAAGAAAAAAACAACCTAAGAAGGAAAACAAAATGCATGGAAACATTCACAGAAAGGGTTAAAATGCTGTGTTGTAGTTCACACCCAGTTCCCACAGGCCTCTCTCTGGATGTATATGACTATCTTCATCGCTGAAGAACTGGTTTGAATCACTCATTGTTGAAGAGAACCATGTCCATCAAAATTGATCATTGTATAGTCTTGTTGCTGTGTATAATGTTCTCCTGGTTCTGCTGATTTCACTCAGCATCAGTTCATGCAAGTCTCTCCAGGCCTCTCTGAAATCCTCCTGTTGGTTGTTTCTTACAGAGCAATAATATTCCATAACATTCATATACCATAATTTATTCAGCCATTCTCCAATTGATGGACATACTTTCAATTTCCAGTTTCTTGCCACTACAAAAAGGGCTGCCACAAACATTTTTGCACAAGTGGGTCCCTTTCCCTCCTTTAAAATCTCTTTGGGATATAGGCCCAGTAGAAACACTGCTGGGTCAAAGGGTATGCACAGTTTGATAACTTTTTGAGCATAGCTCCAAATTGCTCTCCAGAATGGTTGGATCCGTTCACAGTTCCACCAACAATGTATCAGTGTCCCAGTTTTCCCACATCCCCTCCAACAGTTATCATTATCATTTCCTGTCATTTTAGCCAATCTGACAGGTGTGTAGTGGTATCTCAGAGTTGTCTTAATTTGCATTTCTCTGATCAATAGTGACTTGGAGCACCTTTTCATATGACTAGAGATGGTTTTAATTTCTTCATCTGAAAATTGTCTGTTCATATCTTTTGACCATTTATCAATTGGAGAATGGCTTGAATTCTTATATATTTGAGTCAATTCTCGATATATTTTAGAAATGAGGCCTTTATCAGGCCTTTGGATGTAAAAATATTTTCCCAGTTTACTGCTACCCTTCTAATCTTGTCTGCATTCATTTTGTTTGTACAAAAACTTTTTAACTTGATATAGTCAAACTTATCTATTTTGTGATTAATGATGAACTCTAGTTCTTCTTTGGTCACAAATTCCTTCCCCCTCCACAGGTCTGAGAGGTAAACCATCCTACATTGTTCTAATTTGTTTATAATATCATTCTTTATGCCTAGATCATGAATCCATTTTGACCTTATCTTGGTATATGGTGTTAGGTGTGGGTCAATGCCTAATTTCTTCCATACTAGTTTCCAATTATCCCAGCAGTTTTTGTCATATAGTGAGTTTTTATCCCCAAAACTGGGGTCTTTGGGTTTATCAAACACTAGATTACAATTGTCATTGAGTATTTTGTCCTGTGAACCTAACCTATTCCACTGATCCACTACTCTATTTCTTATCCAGTACCAAATGGTTTTGGTGACCACTGCTTTATAATACAGTTTTAGATCTGGTGCATCTAGTCCACCCTCATTTGCATTTTTTTTTCATTAATTCCCTTGAAATTCTTGACCTTTTGTTTTTCCAGATGAATTTTGTTGTTATTTTTTCTAGTTCAGTTAAATAATCTCTTGGGAGTTTGATTGGTATAGCACTAAAGAGATAGATTAGTTTAGGTAGTATTGCCTTCTTTATTATATTTGCTCGACCTATCCAAGAGCAAAATTGTTATTTTCTTATTGATTATTCCATTATCAGTATCATCTGAGTAAGAGAGGTAGTGATAATTGAATCCTAAATCCTCAGATTCAAATTTTGGTCCAAATAGTGGCTCAGGGTTTCCATTGTTTTGTTTCTCTGGAGACTAGACTAGACTTTCTCCAGTTGTGAAATTCTGAAAAAGTCTTTGTTTGATGTCTCTCTAGCTAGATTATAAAGTAGAGATTAGGGGATTCCCGAGGAAAAGTAAATCCCTTTTCTTATCTTGTTTTCAGGAAGTTATTGGATTTTTGTTTGTTTGTTTGTTTGTTTCTTATCTCTATTCCCAGAAGGTTATTCAAGGGTGATCAATAGATCACCCTTTCTGGCCTCTATGACTGAGAAAAATCTTTCCCTCTCCAGTCTATTGTCTTCCCATTGTCTGAAAGCCACCAACTTCAGAAGTCCCCCGAGTATTCACATTTTAGGTCTATTAGCCCATTTGAGGAGCTTCATCCTACACATCCAATCCCTGTTAAGGACTCAGTCTCTGAAGGATACCTTTTTAGCCTACAGATTTTGAATATTGGTTGCCCATTTGTAACATTTTTGCTAGCAAACAATTGTTTATAAAATTTTCACCTAAACTTGTGTTTTTGTCAGACCATTTGACAACATTCAATGCGTTATACTTCTCTGTTTGGTTTTTCGTTTTGTTTTGCTAAGGCAATTGGGGTTAAGTGACTTGCCCAGGGTCACACAGCTAGGACATGTTAAGTGTCTGAGGTCAGATTTGAACTCAGGTCCTCCTGACTTCAGGGCAGGTGCTCTATCCACTGCACCATCTAGCTCCCCCTTGTATGTTTTATAATAATGGTATCTAGCATTTACATAGTGCTTGTTTAAGATTTGCAAACAACTCCGATACTATTATCCCATTTTACAGATGAGGAAACTGAGATTTAAGTTAAGTAACTTACTCAAGTTCACACAGCTAGTAAAGTGTCTTAGGTTGAATTTGAACTTTATTCTTCTTGACTATACCGCCTAGCAATCACATTGGCATGTTCCATATGTCAAAGACTAGCATGGCATGAAAGTAACTTTGGTTCCTTGATGGTTATGTCAGCAAGGTGCAAGATCTAACAAGTCCTTCCAAGCTCTAAAGGCTTCAGATATGAACATAGTGATATAATTTTTCTTCTGATGGGATGATTGCTGCTTCATGCTAGTATCCTTATATACTTACTTGTTGTTTGGGAACCCATTCTAGCTAACAGAAACACTCAGCATTAAAAGACTATCTGCTATGTAATTATTATTATTACTATTATTATTAGGCTACAGCAACTCTCATAAAGCATAGGATTTCTATATTAGTAGGAATGAATTGCCAGATTCCTTTGTTGCTCCTTGTCATGGTTAATTCAACATTTTCTATAATCAAATCAATATGACACCTGCAAACTTACCTAAATTTTGAACTCTGGGAAAAACCACAAAAAGGTAAAGAAAGGCTTACAAAATTTCAAATGAATTTTTAAAAAATCATAGAAGTTTCTCATTTTAAAAGGTTTTTTTCTGGAAAAATAATTGAGAGAAAAGTGAAGGAAGAAAGCCAGGTTCCTCAGACACTTGAATTGGGAAATGTCTTTTTGATTCCACCTAGGGCTAATGATATTCATTCCTTATCTTCTAAGTAGAAGACTCCACATTTATCAAATAAGTCAGATACACTGTATAAATGTACCTTCCTTGCTAGCTCAATCCCTGTCCACTGCATATTTGTAAACTGCCTTTCTCTAGATCTGGACAGTTTTTTCCTTTTCCTCAATTCAAGCACAGAAATATTAGACATAAATATAGTGAGCACTCTGACCATCCTGTGGTGTCACAGTGGACCCCACAGCTACTAATGAAAGCAGGAGAGCAAGATGCAGTCAAGAGCCACTATCTCAAGTACATGGCTACTGTAAAGGCCAGAGACCAGGATTATATAACATCATGGACCACCTTGCCAGCTGGCTCTGCTTTCACAGCTCTCCCATGAGTTACCTCACCTGCTTTCACATGATGGATGAAAGTAAATTATAGAGAAAGAGTTCTCCATCTGAGGTTTGTGGACCCCCAAGGTATCCAAGGATAAAATTTTAGGGGGCCTGTGAACTTGGATAAGAAAAAGATTTCATCTTTATTTTCACTAACCTCTAGTGTCCTTTGTAATCCTATGTATTTATTTATTGCTTTTTGCTGAGGTAATTGAGGTTAAGTGACTTGCCCAGGGTCATACAGCTAGGATGTGTTATGTGTCTGAGACCAGATTTGAACTCAGGTCCTCCTGACTTCAGGGCTGGTGCTCTATCCAGCCGCCCTAATCCTATGTATTTATTTTATTCATTTATTATTCTGAGGAATCCATAGGCTTCCCCACCAAAAGGGTATATCACCCCCTAAAATATTAAGAATTTTTGAGCTAGAGTGAACTATACACTTTCAGAGAATATTGATTTGACAATATTCTTAAAGCAGTGGGCTAACTCTGAATAGCGATGTGGTAGACCTTCTAGGGAAGATATAGCAATAATCCTAAAGTCCCCTGGCTTTAGAAGAGATATTTTCCTTCCCATAGGTTAACCTGTCCCAGTTTACTCTATATGTCCAGGATGCTATGACTACAAATATTGCTAGCTGTCAGATAGCCTATTGGTCAGTCTAAGACTAATGAGCAACAATAATGAGGTACTTGAAGTTGAGGCAAATGCAGAACAAAATTGGGTGTCCACCATTTTACCTAGTGACATTTCAGGGCTAAAAACACCTCTGGAAGGTTCCTCCCCATTCCCCCTCCCCCCAGCTCTGCCCAGAGAATTATGGGTATAGTACCTGTGCACAAAGTCAGAATCAGGCCACTCCTCAACTCCACCTCTAAGCCATAAAATTAGCATATAAATGACTTGAAGCACCTGGTTTCTCTTTTTCCCATAAATTTATCTCCTTGCCCCTGGTTTTTTGCTAACTTCTTTTGAAACTTTAATCTGCTTTAATTGGTGTTAAAATTATTATAAACTTTGCCCCTTGACTTAGAGATGGATCTGAGCTTGCAAATTCTTTTAATATATCTCATGACAGTAATTTGAAACCTCAACCTTTTGGGGTTCCTCTTGAACCCCAACAAATGGTTGGAAGCGTTCTCCATCTGAGGTTTGTGGACCCCCAAGGTATCTAAGGATAAATTTTTAGGGGGTCTGTGAACTTGTAGGAAGTTCACACAGTAGGAAGAAAGGGCCTGGATTCTAGAGTATTGGGACAGAGCCTCATTATTAAAAGGTAACACAGGATATGGTCCATATTTCATGCACTATATTAAGGGTAACCAGATGCCCCAAAAGGGCACTGAGGGAAAATGAAGCTTTGTGAGTGTGTGTGTGTATATGTGTATGTGTGCATACCTATGCATGAATGTATTATGTATACAAACATATTTATATACCCTGTGTCTATTTAGTGGTATAGTAACTACAATAAGAAAAACTTCCTGCAGCTAAAAAATGTTTAAAGAATCATAATTCTATTGGGGATTCTATTGTATTCTAATCTTCTGGGGCTTAGTAGATATTGTGTGAGTTGCCATGTTCAAAAACAAATCTGTCAGATGATGGTCAGGTTTCTGGTGATAAGCTTCCATATTTGGCCAGATTGGTCCTTGGGTGATAGACACACAGTCTCTCATTGCGAATATAGCCAAAGCCTTTCCATTCAATGGGTGCTGCCAGATATTGTATTCCATTCTTATGGCCTTCAAGAGCCTTGGGTCACTTCCAAGTTACAAGGAGATATCAGGATTGTACTGTTTTCCTCAAAGATAGTCCTGGGATCAACAGAGTTTGATGGGTATCCAGATAAGCAACAAGTTATTGAACTTGACAAAAGAGTTCTTCTAATTTGTGGAACTCTGTTCTCTATTGGTTTCTGCTTGAATATATTCATAATTGGCCCTGCCTTCCATTTTCATCCAAATTTCCATCAGCTGGTGACCCGACCCGCGGGTCTCGAGCTAGGGGTGCCTGAGATCTCGCATCGGCCTGTGAGCCAAAGAGGCTGGGGAGGCTTTTTAACCTGGGGATGGGCTGTGAAAGGAAAGAATGGAGACCACTCTGTGTAGGGACAGAATAGCTCGTTTATTGAGGCTCAGTACAGGGTTTTTATACATGATATATCAAAGTAAATTTTCATATAACAAAGCATGTAACATTTGTTGACCATTTGTCAGGAAATTGAATAAGGGGAGGAATCTTTGTGTATGTGTGACTTCTTGAAGCAGGATGCCTGTTTGACACTTTCTTGAGGTATTTGATCGTATCTTGCTTCCTGGTATGCACTTTTTTGGGGGTAGGGGTTTGGTGATGTCTCTTACAGTCTCTTTGTCTCCAACAAGCTGGAGATCTCCTACCTTTGCTATCCATGCTGTTCTCATATAATAGTAGACTCCAAGTGTCTGCAGTCAGGAGCAGATTGATATTGTATGCACTGCTGTTACTTGATCTCCCCAACCTGATGAGTAGCTTTCTGCTGTTCCCTGTGAACATTAGCTATGACATTCATAGCAATCTCTATTCCCATCCTATTGATACTAAAGATTTTTCTTTCTTCCTCATTTTCTAATTGGTTATTAGTCTGCTAGGACCCCATCATGCTAGCACCCAGGACACTATCTATTGGTCATCATCACTTTTCCCCTGCCCACCCCTGGTAACTATTTCTTAGCTTGCTTCAGCATAACTTGGTGGCAAGACAGGTGGGATATTAGAATAATTAGAATAATAGAATCTTACTTTTAGAAAGGGTCTTAGAGGTCACCTAGCCCAATCTGCCATCCTGTGCAGAAATATCCTCTGCAATATCCCTGACAGATGGTTATCAAGTAACCTTGCTTCAGCATTTCTAAAGATGGCGATTGACAAAAAAATCTATTTTCCATTTGATGATTGAAAGGAGTCTTGTGAAACCCTGCTTCTACCTTTTTTTTTTTTTTTCCCCCTGAGGGACTGCCCTGTGACCTGAATGCTGAGTGGGTAGAGGGGATTGTGACTCCTGATTAGCTGAGAGAATGCTGAGGTATCATCTCTCTTCATAATTTTGTGAGTTTATTGCACACACAATTTTGGAGATGACCTCAAGAAAGAGTTGGATCAAGAGACAGAGGCAAAAGTATTGAGTTCTTTATGGATAATGGTAGCTAGGGGATGCAGTGGATAGAGTGTTTTTTGTTTGTTTGTTAATTTATATTTTTGGTTTTTTTATAACCAGAAAGGCCTGAGTTTAAATCCTGCTTCAGATCCTCACTAGCTGTGTGACCCTGGGCAAATTCTGTCTCAGTTTCTTCATATGTAAAAAAGAGGCTAATAATAGGACCTACCTCCCAGGATTATTCTGAGAGGAAAAAATGAGATAATACATGTAAAGCACTTCACAAATATAGAAGTACTACGTAAATGATAACTGTTATTTTTGTTGTTACTACCTGGAACATCAGACATGTTTTATTTGATCTCACTCCCAACCAAAAATTTTTTTTGCTGTTGGGTTTTTTGACTCTTTCACATCTATATAACTTCCCTGACTTTTTTTTTACAGTTTTGCCTGGATAAATGGGTTAGTTTGCTATTTCTGATGGTCTATTTGTCTAATCAGCATGTGGTTGGAAGGAGCTAAACTGGCTGATATGAGCTAAAGGCCTCCTGCTCCTTGGAGGACAATCAGAAAAGTAACTTTTGTTCAAAATACTTCAAAGTCACACTCTTAGATTTTAGATATTTGAGGGGGAGCAATAGATATAATTCTAGCCTGTTCCCCTTCTTGTAAAGATCACTCAGCTACAATGCGCTTACCTCTAGCCTGGCCTGCCTCCAATCTACCTCCTGGGGGTACAGGCAGCTCTCTACTACTACTCTGAATCTCAGCCACTGACATGGAACATCTTTATATAATCTTCCACTTGCTTTCTTTTCTTTTTTTTTTTTTTTTTTTTTTTTGTTTTTGCTTTTTGCTAAGGCAATTGGGGTTAAGTGACTTGCCCAGGGTCACACAGCTAGGAAGTGTCTGAGACCAGATTTGAACTCAGGTCCTCCTGACTTCAGGGCTGGTGCTCTATCCACTGCGCCACCTAGCTGCCCCAATCTTCCACTTGCTTTCAAGAGCTTAGTTATATAGCTAAGCCATGTATACTGTTTAAGACTGCCTTATTATAATCTCCAAAATGACCTTTAGATGATCACAATGTCCCTTCATACCACAGGCGCTTAATAAATGTTTGCTAATTTGAATTTGTTAAACTCATGAGAAACCTATTCTCTTTTTAGACATCTGTAATTGATAAATAACTTCTTGTATTGTACCAGTATTTTTTAAGAGGAGAGGAAGCATGTTATAGTAGAAATAATAGTGAATGGAGTCAGAGGACCTAGATTAAAACTTGATTTTTTTGACCTTGGGCAAATAATTTAATTTTCCCAGGAGCTTAGTTTCCTCTTCTGTCAAATTAGGGGACTGGACTAAATAGCCCCTAAGCTTCTTTCTGGCACTAGAAGAAAAGATTCTCTTTTGAGAATCACAGAATCTCAGACTTGGAAGAATCTGAGAGGCCATCTAGTTTAGCTCCCATCCAGACAAGAATCTTCTCTAAAAAACAAGTGGTCATCTAACTTTTACTTGAAGACCTCCATTGAGGAGGAAACTATTTTCTTCCAAGGTGGTCCATTCCATCTTTAGATAACTCTAATGATTAGGCATTTTTTCCTTACATGAAGCTTGAAATTTCCACTTTGTGACTTCAGTCTACTGCTCCTAAATCTGTCTCTCTCCTCCTCCCCTCTTCCCCCCCCAATCTCTGAGCAATAAAAACAAATGTAATTTACAATGTCATTCAATATGGCACCTCTTCAAATACTTAAAGACAGCTATCATGTCTCCACAAGTCATTTTTTCTCTAGGCTATCCTCAGTTTTTTCAACTTGTCATTATATGAAATTGAGGCTTTTCTCCAATTAGTTTGCCCTTCCCTAGACTCTCTCATTTCTCAATGCTTCTCCAAAAATGTGGTACCCAGAATTAGACATAATATTCCAGATTACAGCAAGCCTATTACATATTTAGCTTAAAAATTATGCCTTTTTAAATGTAATTTGACATGTTTATCTTGCCTGCCATACCATACTGTTGACTTATAATGAGGTTGCAATCTAGTAAAACCCCAGGTCTTTTTCAAATTAACTCTTATATAACTATGCATCTCCCATATCATAGTGGTGAAGTTTATTTAACAAATGTGTCTATATTAAATTTTATCTGATTATATTCAGTCTCTCACAATTCTGTTGAATCTTGACTCTCATCTAGTGTTAGCTACCCTTCTAAGCCTCGTGTTATCTGTAAATTGTATAGGAGTGTCATTTGGGTCTTTATGCAAGTCATTAATAACAATGTTAAAGAGAACAGAGCCCAGAACAGATAATAGTGACACTCCCTTAGAGGCCTTAGGCCAAGATGACATAGGATCACAAATAACTACTTATGTATAGATATTCAACCAGTTCTAACATCATCTAATTGTACTACTGAGCCACCCTTGCTCCTGTGGTACATAACAAGTTTGAGAGACATTGAATCCAAGCAGTTAATCATTTTATTAATATTAATTATGCTAGTGAATAATTAATAAAAGATGTCAGGGGTACTCTCAAATACCAAAGACCCCTCATGGAACCCATTCAATGCTTTATAGCTCTTGAAAGAGTGGGTGTTTCTGAGGATAAAAAATCAACTCTGATTGATAACAAGTAATGAAGAAATGAATATTATAAGGAGAGATGGGTTTATTCTAATGAGAATCTGGGGGAGTCAAAAAGATTTACGTATGTGCATATTACCTTGTCTAGGGTAATCTAGACAAAAGCAAGAATCCACTTTTATTCAGACCTGTCTGACTAAACCACAATGGGCCAGAATCAATCAGTTCACCTAAATTAAAATTTCTTTACCTTTTGAACAGATCTTCGGTTTCCTGATAGGGTGCATCTGCTCAAGATTTCATCTCTTTATCAGCCCTGCCCTTCAAAGGCTGACTGAATAACTTATAGGGAATGAAGAAATAGAAGAGGTCTTGGTCCCAATTCAGTACTTGGTTATTAATGTGAAATAAATAATTATTTCTCTCATTATCCCATCTTTTTCACAAAAATAGTGTGAGACTTTATTGTATGCTTTACTCTTTTTGTAGCATTCTTCTGATTTAACAGATTAGTAACCTTACCTAAAAAAGATAATGAGATTCGTCTGTTCTTGCTGAAATTTTGCTGTACCTATGTAATTGCCATTTCCTTTTCTATGCATTTGCTAAATATCCATTTACTAATATAAAGCAAATGCTTCCAGCCAAAGATAGCTAGTCCTTAGAGGTAGATCAGTGAGAATCGGCATCGAGGGATGTAGGTGCCCCCAGCTTCATTAGTTTTTGGATCTTAGTGGTTAGGGTAGAGAATAACAATTATCCCAGAGGACCAGGAAAATGATAGAGGAAGGAAGTAAGAAAACTTGGCATTTTGCCAGGTGTGGGACATGATCTGGTCCAAGAAATATTGCCACTATGGAGTCCCTGAAGTCTGAGGAATATCTTTCCCCCCGGGTTTTTTTCTGAGCAATGGTAATAAGGAACCGAGAGGCAAAAGAAAAGCTTTGGGGGAGAGTTCTTGGGCTCATTCAAACCTGATGTTTCCCTTTCCTTTTTGCTATTTACTGGAACCTAATCTGTAGGAACTCTTTATTGTCTTTGTTGGGCCATATATCTTGTTCTCCAGA
This sequence comes from Myrmecobius fasciatus, assembly GCA_023553655.1. Taxonomy (NCBI): domain Eukaryota; kingdom Metazoa; phylum Chordata; class Mammalia; order Dasyuromorphia; family Myrmecobiidae; genus Myrmecobius; species Myrmecobius fasciatus. The sequence goes on from JAJPUD010001229.1 coordinate 193,921, forward strand.
TGTCCTCAGAAAGAACAAGGAAAGCATAAGAAATAGGGAAGGAGAATAAAAGGGAGCAAAGTAATTCGCCTTCTTGTTGCAAGCATTACTATACAATAATTGGGAGTGCTTCATCATAGGTTTCTTTTCTTTGTTTCTTTGTTGATTATGCTATAGTTTACTGTTAAACTGGGTTAATCTTTTGGATGAAATATTAATGTAAAAATCTGTAAATACCTAGGAGGAGGAAAATTTGAACTGCTGGTTCTCAATATACAATTAAGAGAAAATTTATTGATATATTTTCATTTTTGTTTATTTTTAAATTATTTTTTTTCAGCCATCAAGTATTTTTTTTCTCCCTTCCATCTCACCTTCTTTGGGTGGGAGGGGGAAACAAAGACACTTAAAGCAATTAAGCATAGTCAGTAAGTTTTCATAGTGGATCCATCCAAAAGTGTGTTTCTCATTCTACATACTGGTCCATGTTGATTTATTTTGACCAGCTTTTCAGAGTAGAGAGCAGTTTTAACCCCTCAACTCAAAAATGGCCAGTAATAGTAAAATAGCTGACTAACCTGAGTCAGGCACTTTGCCCCTTAACAGGGTTTGAAAGGAAATTACTCTCCCTGAAGACAGTGATATGAGGGAAAGTCAGGTTCAAAGGAAGGCCAATTGTCATAGAATAGCTCTGGGTACACAAAGGGAGTGTTAGGCAAAGTGACTGACCATCAGGCTTGTCTGTTTACTATCCCATTAACCTCTATTGTTAATATACTTCAGTATATTTCCATGAATTCAAATCAATTTCACTGCTCTAGAGTTTATCTTTATCATTTTCTTTACTTTTTTTGAAAATTGAGGTGGAATTTTCTCTTTTACAATCCTACCAAGCATCATCCATCTATTATGACCATTCACAGATCAATGTTAATGACTGAGCAATTGCGCCTGACAATTATTTCCATACTTCCTGTAGTTTGCATGGACTTGTCTAGGGCAGCTAGCTATTCTCCAACCATCTTCCTATTTATCTTGAATATTCCGTCACTAGTAACCATTTTTATTCGGTTATATTTTTTTCAATCCCAACATCATTTTCCTCCACAGGGAAAAAACAAGCAAAGAATTTAAGAATTGAGCAGTTCTGCCTTTTTTCTATATTCAGTTACATTATACCTTCCACCCAAAGCAGCAATCCTATCCCTACCTTGATCCACTTCTCTCCTGCAATATGATTAAAAAAAAAACTTTTTCCTGTTCCTGAGTTTTTCTCACCAAACTCAACTTATTTTGAGCTTCAGCTCTCCTGATTGGATTTTTTTAAGACTGTCATACTTAAGTATTCATTCATTCTGTTACTTGCTCATAGCCCCATCTCTTGTTGATATTAAGCCATTTCAGTTGTCTGACTCTTCATGACTCCTTTTGAGTTTTCTTTTTGGCATTTGGCATCTAATGGTTTGCCATTTCTTTCTCCAGCTTATTTTACAAATAAGAAAATGAGACAAACAGGATTAAGTGACTTTCCTAGGGTCACACAGTAATGGGAGAAGATTTCAACTCAGAAAGATGAGTCTTCTTGACTCCACTCTTGGTATTTTATTCACTGTGCCACCTAGCTGCCCCTCCATTCTTTGTAGCTATCTTTAAAATCTTGGTTGATGAGTTCCCTGGGCTGTGTTAGACAACGTCCGATTTTTTTTTTTTTTTTACAGTGAAATTGTTTCTTTTGGGGTCTGTAGCATTTCATTTTTGAAGAGGCTTCCCATCCTTTTTGGATCTACCTTTTCTGTAGAATTTTCTGGGATCCTTTCTGAAAACCCCTTGATATGTTTCCAGATGCATATCAGATTCTGCTCGGTTTTCCTCTCCATGATCCTAAGTTGGAGTAATCATTTCCCTTAAAAGATTTCATGGTTCTCATTTCAATAATTAGGTTCTCTTTGAATGTGAGAATCAGAACCCAAACAGAATCTATCTTTGCTTGTTCTTCTACATTTTGAAGAAGGAAAATATCTTTAAGATAAGTCAAGAAACTATTGGCAGCTCTACTTTTTCCATAGAAAATTCTAGTGGAGGTCCAGAAAAATTGAAGTTTCTTATCATTAATATATAATGCATGTATATCAGACTTAATGTTTTCTAAATTTCTCATTTGTTTCCCGTCTGAATTGCTGAATGGGTGTGGTCTCAGTCAAATTGAGACCTATTAAAGACCTTAGCTTTAAAAGTTATCTATCTATCTATCTATCTATCTATCTATCTATCTATCTATCTATCTATCTATCTATCTACAGTTTTCTCCTTTCCTTTCACTCTTCAATTTAAAAGTCTCCCACTGCACCTAGGGCCATCTTCAGTCATCCTGATCTATATCTCACCACTGTACCCAGATGGCTCTGGAGGGGAAAGTAAAGCAAGTGACCTTGCACAGCCCTCCCTCACCTAAATCCAATTCACTTGCATCTCAAGGAATCACCTCTCTGATCCTCTTTAAGAATGAAGGACAAACAACAAGAAGTCTCAGTAGTCAGTGGTATTCTCTGATAACAGCATTGTTTCTTTACCCACATGCTGTGTTTCATACTTCCTCTGACCCCCCCTCAGTTCCTGGTTTTCCTCACAAAGGTGCAACTTTTTAGTATATATTACTACTCAATTTTCCGCCAAACCCCTTTTTTCTATTGTATTTCTTTTGAATAAGGCAGGCATATATAGTTATGGGGTATCATTTGCTTATTGTCAGTGATATCCATAAGGTAAAATTTGTTTTCTTGTTACTATACTTCATGGGTTTTTTATATAGATATTTGAAGCAATGGGCTTTATTACTGGTATCTTGCTTGAATACTGTCTCCTGCAAACTTCTGAATGTTTATTTTTGTTTTATTTCCTGTATTATAGTTACTTTCTGTGGTATCTATCTTGATGGATATATGTGTGTATACATATGTTTATACATGTGTGCTTATGTGTTTGTATGTGTTATATATAATATATGTGTATATAATTTATCTATCTATCTACCTACCTAACCCTACCTACAGTTTTCTCCTTTCCTTTTCCTTTTCAATTTAAAGCCCTTTTGAGTACTCATCTTGTGATGGTGGAGTGATTAAAAGCAGAACAGCCCATGCCTCTCACAACTATTCTAGTGAAGATAAAAAAAATAGCACCTAGGGGCAGATAGGTGGCGCAGTGGATAGAGCACCAGCTCTGAAGTCAGGAGGACCTGAGTTCAAATGTGACCTCAGACACTTCCTTGCTGTGTGACCCTGGGCAAGTCACTTAACCCTAATTGCTTCAGCAAAAAAACAAACAAACAAACAAAAACACATATGTAAAAAAATAGCACCTGATACAGTAATGGATCAAGACATGCAAACAAAAACAATGGTAACTGTGTTTTGTTAGTATAGTTAGAGTTGCCAGAGAAGGAGTTGAGGCACAAAAGCCCAGGCCAAGACTACAACTCACTTGAAGCCTTTAAGCAGGGTCCAAGAGCCTAAAGCAATATGCCTGCTACAGTTGGAATATGAAAGCTCAGACTAGGCTCTAGCAGCTTTCTTATGAACTGAAACTTGGGAGCCCATGAGTCTTATACCAAGAGAGCAAAACTCAGAGTGTGCCCCAGAGCACACTGATCTATGCAGGCCACTCCAGGTACAGTATATTTGCTGGAACCAATCCTAGGGTCTTTGGATAACAGCGCTTATGTAAGATGATATATATAAGGATCAAAGAATGCTCTTCCCCTTCCCATTTCCCACCCTCATTCCTTCCAACAATTCATAGAGGATCTGACCCTAACACAAAGTACCAGTTCAGGAAGTAAAGCTGAGAAAATGAGTTAATAAAAGAAAACTCTGAAGATAATGAAATGTTATGAAGCTAAGAATACCCAAATCAGAAACTAAGAAGAAAATACTGCTACATTATCTCTAAGCAAAACCTCAAAGAAAATCCCAGATTTCTTCCCATCTCTGCTAGAATTCTTGGAAGAAATAGAGTACCATGTTTTTACAAGTTGTTCATTTTCCTAATCGATCTTGCTTTTCTGAAATCCTTTCCTTCAGTAGGGAACAGTGACAAAAACACCATCTGTGCCTCTTATGTCTTCCACTTCTTTCCCATAATTTTGTAATCTTTAACGACACTTTTTGGATTCTTCTTACTTATATCATTTGTGCTCACATGAATCACCAGAAGACTTTAGTAATCATTTGGTTTGACACATGCTTGGAGGTCTCATACTTAAGGGACACAGAAAACTTCTTGGTAACCCTTCAGAAGAGTACCATAAACTGCCATAACTTGTTAATCTTCCTTTCACATTTACTCAAGTATATCTCATTTAATAACACCTGTGAATTCTCTGCATCATTTCTTCTATGACAGTCTGTTTATTCTCCCAGAGCATCCCACTTCCTTCTCCTTGGGATAAGCCTCACATCTTTTTTTTTAAGTAGTATTTTTTTCTAATTACATGTAAAGAAAATTTTCAACATTATTTTTTGTAAGACTTAATTTTCAAATTTTTCTCTCTTCTCCCTCCCTATTTTTTCATGTAAATATATTACTTTATTCACATCACAGCTAATACTCATAAAATGCAGCATTACACATTGAAAATCCTAACAAATAACATTTTATTTTTTCATTATTATTATTTTAAATAATGTTTTATTTTTCCTTAATTACATGAAAAATGTTAATATTCATTTAAAATTATTTTGATTTCTAAACACCCCTACCCTCATCTTTCCCTCTTTGAGATCGTAAGCTAACTGATACCATTCTCCAACATTTTTGACACTGATCAAAATTCCTCTTTGCTTCTTTAGATTCTTTTTATTCTTTGATTTCACTTTGAAGTTCTTCTTCCACTGGGGGGAAGGCATATATTTAATTCTCCTTAACAACCTAGGGAGTGGTTAATCATTTTTGAGACCCTTTACAGAAGCCAGTCTGCCCTTTGAGCACAAATGGTAGTCACAAAGACAAACTTTACCTATTCTAACCAAGTCTCTGAAAAATTCTTCTGTCCTCCATATTTGTTTCAAAAGGGAACATTTTGGCTTGAAGTTTCCCTGGAGAACTGCTATAAGCAAACCAGAGGATTCTATCAGTCTTTCCTTTAACTCAATACCACCTTCACAACCACAACCAATTTCTTTTCCCTTCCTTCCTCCCTTCTTCCCTTTTCTTTTTTATCTTGTCTTATCAACAACTTTCTCTCTTCTTCACCTTCTCTTCATATCTTTCTCTCCGTCCTCTCACATTTCAAGTGTTTCTTTTGTTCTTTCTGCTTAAGTCTTGTTTTGCTTTTTTCCTTTCTTCTTCTTTCCTTCATCTTGATTCCTTTGCTTTCAGCTGAGTTTCTTTTTATCTTCAAGGTCCCTATGCATTAGTCTCTTTTCCTTCTCTTCTTATCTCTCTTCTCCAACTTGATTCCTTTGTCTTCAGTTTCCATCCTTTTCTTTAACATGGTGCCTTTTTCTAGTTTGACACTAGTCTTTTTCTTCCAATCGCTCTAAGCCTTCTCAAGTATTTCTTCTCTTTTCTCTATGAATCCCTTTTCTTCATTCCAAGTCTTCTTTCTCCTCGATCTCCAACTATCATTATAAACAGCATATTTTTATTAGTAGTCTAAGATATGTTGAAGATTGAAGGGGAAATATTATATTCGCCTTTTGAATTACCATATCACAATATGGATTCATAGTGAGCTTGTGTTCACTAGGACACCCAGGTCTATTTCACACAAGTAGCCATACTACCCATTGGTCCTAATTATACTCCCTGGAGTCAGAGGACAGGGGAAAAGGGATAAAAAACCCCATGCTGTCAACTGATGCTAAGTGAAATGAGCAGAACCAGGAGATCATTGTACACAGCAATAACAAGATTATATGATGATCAATTCTGATGGACATAGCTCTTTTCAACAATGAGATGATTCAGGTCAGTTCCAATGATCTTACCAGATGTGTAGCCATCTACATCTAGAAAAAGGACCGTGGGAACTGAGTGTAGATCATAATATAGCATTTTCACTCTTTTTATTGTTGTTTGCTTGCATTTTATTTTTTCTCAATTTTTTCCCTTTTTGATCTGATTTTTCTTGTTTTTCAAGATAATTGTATAAATATATATGCATATACTGGATTTAACACATATTTTTTTTACCATGTTTAACACATATTGGATTACTTGCCATCTAGGGGAGAGATGGCATAGAACTGGGGAGGGAGGAGAGAAAATTGAAACACAAGGTTTTACAAGGGTCAATGTTAAAAAATTATCCAGGCATATGTTTTAAAAATAAAAAGCTTTAACAAAAAAAGAAAGAAAACCTCATGCTGGCCTTATTCCTTATACTACCCCAATTCATATCTCCATTCCTGATCATGACCTTGATCCTCCTAGAATTTTATCAGTAAGGTTGAAGGGGAAGCCAAACTAGTAAGGAAAATCCCATTATATTCCTGGTAGTGGAAGTTCCATGCCTTCTTTTTCCTGGGCATCAAGTGGAAGGGAATGAGAAAAAGGGAATGCAATTTAGAAGAGAAGGGAAAATACTACCCAGATGATACTTGTGTGTGATCTTTGTTAACATCTCAAATTGGAACCTTATCAAATGTTTTTATTTTCCTATAAGAACATTATTATTCATCATGTATATATGATAGTTACCTATGTTTATGACTTAAACATTTCCCCTAGTAGATTGGAAACTTCCTAAGCACAGTGTTATTATCCCATCATATTTCTTTGCCTCCCCCTGTTTCCCATTCAGGAGTCTGTGCACAGTAGTTATTTAATAAATACTTGTTGAATATCAAATATCTGTTGGGCTCTTTGGTATTAGTGATACAATGTTATACTTCAGATATATTATGGATTAAATAGGCTTTTGTGGGTTGACTTGGGAACCTAACTCCTATATGTAAGATTGTTTCTATTAAGTCCAGAGAAAGAAGCAACTAATCTATGAAGTTATTTTTTGTATATAATCCATTTATAAATTGTGAGCTGTTAGCATCAAAATCAAAAGTGTTTTTTTCTAAGGGACTCATTTAGACTGAAACAAGGAAAAACATTTCATTCCCATTGGCTTCCTGGGAATCAACCTCCTCACCAAATAGTCACCTTTAGCAACTGGGCAACTTCTTTCCTTCTTGAAAAAGAAAAGAAGGGTTAATTTCCAAAGACAGCTCAGAGGTAATTCATTTCCCTATAATACATGGAATATATATTGGAAGTTACTTTATTCTTTTTGCTACAGAAACCTTTACAAAGGTTTTTCTAAAATCTGGTTTTCATTCCTGAGTTCATAGCATTATGGTCACAAGGACAGCCCTGCTATAAAAGGGTCTGATAGAAGCAAAATGTCAATCAGATTGGGAGATATTTCCCATGCCTCCCAGGCTCATCACAGTAGCATCCATGGACCATTCATTCTACATTCTGCCTTGTCAGAGGAGAATTGGATGACTGACTTCCTGTACAAATGAAGTGACCTCACAAAGTTTGGTGTTTCTAAGTCTCTGCTTGTTTTTGAATGTTTGGAAAGCAGCTTAGTCCAATATACCCCCCAACCATCCATCCCCATACACCCCCACACCCAGGCCCCCTCCCCCCCACCTCCCACATACACACGTGAGTACTCTTGCACACCCTCCACTAACACCTCCAGTGCTTCTTCAGTATTAGATTCTTGAAGTCTATGCCACAAGTTCACATTTAAGATATAAGATTTGCAAAACACTCAATAAATACAACATTATTTGATCCTCATGACAATTGCTATGATTTCCTCCATTTTATAGATGTGAAAGAAGAAGCTGAGAGATATTAAGTAAATCTTAGTCAAAAACATCTGTTAAACACCTAATAGGTGCTAGGAACTGAACTAAATGTTGGGGTTACAAAGAAAGGTAGAAAATAATTCTTGTTCTCAAACTGCTCATAGTCTAATCAGGTTAAGTGATTTTCTCAGCTTGTAAATGTCTGAGGTGAGATTCAAAACCAGATCTTCCTTGATTTCCACTTCTGCCACTTACTAGCTATGTAACCTTAGATAAGTTACCTTCTGCCTCTTCATCCATAAATTAAAGATATTGAATTTAATGACTCTTTATGTTATTTTCAGGTATCAATCTATTATCCTATGACACAAGTCCAGGATTCTGCCCTTTATTCTACCTAAAACTTACAAATAGGATTTGTTCAGTGGTGGTCTGTCTGTGCCTTGTCATCTGAAAACTATCCTAAGTTTGGAGAGGATTGCCACCAAGAGTCTGGCCACACAGTTCTGGCATGACATCTCATGAAGAACTTTTACTAAGATGTGGAAGGATAATAGTCTTAAGGGTAAAAACATTGATATAATGATTTTAGGTTTGCAAAGTACTTAGAGAGAAGTAAATCCTCATTTAGTCATGGACTGAGTGGCCACAATTTTATAATCATAAATCTTTTTGTATTGAAGTAGTCATGTGTAAACATATATTTATACCCATATAAACATGTATGCACATATTTATATGTGCGTTCTATCCTAGCTGGCCAATTTTAAAATTTCATTTCATCCAAACGTTGTAACCATTTGTATGTCATGAATTCTGCAAAACGTTGGCTTTTTGGAATATACTAGTGTCCCATCATTCTAGAATTTTTAGCAACTTTATCCCTGAATTGATATCCCAAGAACCCATTTTCTACCCAGTTCCTTATATTAAGGATATATTCTCAAATGTTAACAAAACAGATCTTTCTGCTATTCCCTTTCCAAGTCAAACCTCATTACTAAGCAAAGTATGTACTACATATTATTAGAGAAAGGGGAAAGAAGGCTCTTCTTTCTCTACCCTTGAAGTCGTTTTCACCCAATGCCTGTAAATTCTGTCATTAAAGATTTGTTCCTCTAGATGAATAGATTATCCTTTTTAAAAAAAATATCACTGGGAAAGGTAACACATTAAGACTGCTATATTGCTTATTTATACTTTGGTTTATACTGATCCATGTTATTCTTTCCAACTTGAAAGTTAGCAATTGATGAGGTAAAGGTTGTTAAGACCATGAAGAATGGATAGGAAAATGGGAAAGAAGGGAACTCAAAGATGAAGAGAAGACAAACTTCAAAATTTGATTGAGGATAAATCAATTTTATTCATTCAGCAAATATTCACTGAACATCTACTATGTGATAAGTACTATATTAGATATGCAAGAGTAAGGAGAGATACAAATAGGACTGAGATATGGTCCCTGCCCTAATGGAACCAACATTCTGGTAGAAGAGATAAGATGAGCCTAAGTATTTTGGAGAGTCTCACCACCAGAAGGTGAGTTACCAGATGAATACATAAGATAAATAAAATGTGAAAATACATAAAAATAAAGAGAGGAACAAAGTATTATGGTAGCTTAAAGGTAGGAGGGCTCACTTCTTGGAGTGAAGGAATTTGAAAGGAATTGATTTATTGATATTCATTTTTAGATGTTCACTTATTATCTTTTTAATAACATGTTCTAGAATTTTGCTACGAATTTGAGTCTTGCTCATTGGCCTATAGTTTGCATACTCTATGTTATCATTACACTATACTAGAATACCTGGACAGAGAGAGGAAATAGATGAATTCAGGAAACAAATCACAAACTTGGTACATAGGAATGATATATTGCAGTAGTGCTGGGGGACCTATCCAGACATCTGTTGGAGCCCTCACTCTTTCAAAAACAGGGCATCTACTAACTTTTTGACTTGCTTTAATGAAAACTTTGTCCTTCAAAATGTGGGAGAAAGGGAAATTTTATTCTGTATCTTCTATTCACTAACAACAAGGAACTGATAGCTGGGGTGAAAAAGATGAGATGTTGAGAAGAAGGGACCATTTCATCTTAGTATTTGTGATAGAGGAGAAGAAATCAGACCTAGTGGGATGTGTACTCTAGATTTTTATGATAGTAAATATCAAAGTATTCAGAAGGATATATAAGATCTTATTGATTAAAATTCTACAGCACAAGAAGGATAGGATATTCTCAAAATATGCAAAGTTGAAAACATACAAAAAAGCAACAATTCTGTTAAGGAGGAAATGTGGGAGTTCTCTAACAAGATCAGTATGGACTCACAAAGAAATCATCAACCAACTTGATTTTAAAAAGACATGAACATGTTGAATTTATGATATACTTAAAAGGAAAAGCAATTCAAGGTTTCACGTGTAATCTTTTTTATGTTGTACTATGTCAATTGAAATGCTCATTTTATTTGGGGTTTAAGTTCAATATAATTTTTTAAGAATTAAAAGATGGAAGAAAGCGTAGATAACACAGGATGAATACAAAAGCGTGGCAAGGTTCTATAAGAAAGGTGTCAAGGGTGCTACAGCTCAGAATGAGCTGAATTCAGCAAGCTTCCAGTAAGGATGCTGAAGGACAACAAAATGGGATTTTTAAAGCTATATTAGGAAAGAGAGAATCAAAGAGGGAACACAACTGTTGTTTGAAATGGATGGGATGTTAACTGAAACAGACGCTGCTTAATTCTTGTTTTGTTTACATTTTTTTTTCTGTCAAGGGGAAACAGTTAAACTGGAAAGGACAGGAACAAAAATGACAAATAGCAAGCAGATAGTGCTTATAAAAGAAAATACTAAGAGAGCACCTATCAAACTGTGATAAATGGTAGTCATATGACCCAGACAAACTACATCCTCAGATACTGGAAGAATTGGCAGATGTGGGAAAATCATTCAGAATATGTGAAATATTGCAGAACTGGAGGACAACTTTTAAAAGGAATAGGTAAAAAGGGGGTGGGGAGAATAGAGTCTGCAAACTATAGGACTATGCATTTTGATTTTTTGATAGTAATGGGTGAAGAGAAAAAATGAACGCACGGCACAATAAGTAGGCAATTAATAAATGTTTATTGATTGAGCAAAAAAGTATTTATTAATTATTTACTATGTACTAAGCTCTGGGGATAAAAATTTTTAAATTCCCTTCAATGAGCTTACATTCTAATAGTGGGACACAATACATATAAAGGAGTAGCCAAGGAGCAGTGTTTTTGTTGAGAAAGTTCCAGAGATGGTAAGTGGAACCATATAAGAATAGGCTGACACACCCTTTCTGACAGTAATGGCAGTATTGATTTCATGTGGTTCCAGAACTAGATAGGGTTAGTGAGGGAACTAAAAAGAATGCTGAACAGGAGGTAGTTGGGGGGTAATAGTGGATCACGTGAGGCAGATAATCACCAATCAGAACAGAGGGATCCCTGGATGGAGTTCTGGTGCTAAAAGGGTTGAATCTCCCTGAGTATGGTCTCTGGTCTCATTAGAAAGATGGTTGTCAAAAAGAATGCCAGAGAAAAGGAAGCAATAACTACAAAAAGGCACTAAAACATGAGCATCAGCAGGGCATGTCAGGATATCCTTATTTCCTTTCTTTTAACAGTATCAGTGAGCAGGAAAATATGGGAATTGTTAAAAAAAAAAAAAAACTTACCTAGATTTTAACAAATCAATTGATAAAGTTTATCAAGCTATTCTTGTGGGGAAAATTCTTGTGAGAACTTGTAGGATAGAAAGGAATACCATTAGATAGTTTCAGAATTGATTGTTTATCCACAATATTTGAAGAAGATCCCCCAAAAGAGTACCTTGGAATTGATGCTTCATCTTGTGCTGTTTAATATATTTTATTAGTAAATTATATAAAGGCATAGATGATATGCATAGCAAATTTGCATATGACTTAAGGTTGGAAGACTAACACTTTGGATGACAGAATCAGGATCTAAAACAATCTTGACAGGCAAGAACATTGGGCTTAATCTAATAAGATGAATTTGAATAGGAATGAGCATAGTCTTAGACTTGGGTGCAGAAAATCAATTTTACAAGTACAAGGTGGAGAAGTTATAGTTACATAGCAGTTTGTCCCCCAAAAATATCTTGGAACTTTATTGGATGGCAAACTCTTTTTGCTGTACCTCACACCTGAAATTTCCACCTCTCATCTCTGTCTTTGCACTGACTGTCCTTCAGTCCAGTAATAGATTCTTTTCTCAACTTTGCTTCTTAGAATCTTAGCCTCCTTCAAAACTCTCAGTTCAAGGGCCACTCACTATGTGCAATCTTTCCAGATGTCCCTAGCTATTATCGTGCCCCCTCCCTACCACCCATCCTCATACACAAATTATCAGAGATGTGCTAAAGCCAGCTCAAACTAGCTCATGAGAGTCAAAATTTTTACTGTATTTATACCTCAGAAATTGGTAAATTTATAATTTAGATCTTGATTTTCATGTGTGTATGTGTGATTGGTAAATGAGGGAGAAAATATTAATAATGCAGTTTAAACTTAAAGTGTGCCATGTGTACATCTTTTTAGTCATTTGTTAAACATTTACCAGAACATCCATGTATGTATGTACATGCATGTATGTATATATCATATAGCTATATATTTATTGTGTATGTATTTACTGTATATGTAACACACACATTACACAATATACATGTATTGTGTACATATACACATGTGTGTACATATATGTCATAGAAACATTAAAAATATTGGGGGGAGGAAGAGAGAGAAAGAAAATGTGTATGTATGTGTTATTTCTCTTGATATGAAATAAGCCACTTAAGGGAAGAATCTGTTTCATTTTTGTCTCTATCCATAGTACCTGGCACATAGTAGGTATTTACTAAATGCATTGCAATTGATCACCTGTGTGATATGGCAGCCAAAAAACCACTAATGCCATAATGAGCATAAGAGAAACATAACTTCCAGAAAGAAGGTAATGATCCCACTGTACCCTGCTGTGGTCAGCCTACATCCAGAGAATTGTGTTTATTTCTTGATGCCACATTTTAAGAAGAGCATTCATAAGCTGGAATGGCTACTCAACCAGAGGAGAGTAGCCATAGTAGGGAAAAAAAGGGGAAAAGGTCAGGGGAAGGGGCACCTAGATGACATGTGGATAGTGCACTGGTCCTGGAGTCAGAAGGACCTGAGTTTAAATCTGATTTTAGATACTTACTAACTGTGGGATCCTAGACAAGTCATTTAACACCCATTATCTACAAAACAAAACTAAGAAATCAAATCCCCATTATATAAGAATTAATTGAAGGAATATATATCCTGGAGAAATAGAGCATCGGGAAACATGGTAGCTATTAAGTACTTGAAGGACTGTCTTATGAAAGAGGGAATAGAATTTTCTTTTTTGCTATGAAGGACAGAATTATGAGCAATAAGTAGAAGTTACAGAGAGATTGATTTAGTTATGTCAGGAAAAGCTACAGAACAGGAAGAACTGTCCAAAAGCAGAATGATTGATCTCAAGAGGTAGTAGGTTCACCCTCATTGGAGGAAATTGGGGCAGCGGATAGAATATTATGTCTAGAGACAGGAAGAGATGGTTCGAATCAGGCCTAGTTGTGTGATCCTGGGCAAGCCATTTACCTTTGTTTGCCTCAGGTTCCTCATCTGTAAAATGAGCTGGAGAAGGAAATGGCAAATCACTATCTTGGCCAAGAAAACTCTAAATGAGATCATGAAGAGTAGGCTAAGACTGAAAGGACTGAATAACACGAACTTCAAGTGAAGGCTGAGTGACTACATATGGAGTGTGCTACAGATGTAAGTTGGACAAGACAGCTGTGAAGGTACTTTCCATCCTTGAATTTTTATGATTCCATGAAAATTAGAGAACCTTGAATCCTAGAAAATCTTGGAATAAAATGGAGATGTCCTTTTTTTCTTTTCTCAAGAAATCACTGTGACCACAAGTATTATTAAGACTTAGCCTTTGAAAAATTAGAAAAATTAATCTAGCAGCTCTTTTGAATTAGAGTTGGGAGAGTTATAAGATGATGAGATATATTAGGAGGTTATTACAATACTCCAGAGGATAAGTGCTGAGGCTATGAATTAAGGGATAGTGATCATAGATGATATGGGTAGGAGAGAAAATGGATAGGGTGTAACAATTGATCAGTGATAAAGATGTAGTCAATGGGTTTCAAGGACAGGGTGTTCAAAGGTAACAAAAATCAGAAAGTATTGAAGGAACAAGGGTTTTGTTTTTGGGGGATGAGTAGGTTGGTTTTGATCATGTTGAATTTGAGATGCTAGAGTTATTTTGCATTAGTATAATTAGTATTTACAGGGCTCTGAATAAGGTACCAATTCTTTGCATTAGTATAGCTGGTATTAACTTGGCGCTTAAAGGTTTACAAATAACCTTACATGTTTTTTCATTTTCTCAGGTTCTCTCATCACAACCTTGTTAGATAGGGGTTTTCATTGTACCTATTTTACTGATGAGGAAACTAAGGTTCACAGAGGTTGAGTGACCTGCCCCCTATTATTAGACTGCTTAAATCTAACATTCTGACCACTGCTCTATCTTGCTGCACTTAAAGAAAGATGAAAACTACCCTTCCTATATTAGAGAACCAAGTACTAGACCAAAAAAAGATCTCATCTTAATCAAAGCTGCTGGAAATAAGCTTCATTCTAGGTTTTTGCTTTTTCAAAACTCAAGTTTCACTGCAGTAAGAATTTATCTTCTAAATCCTTTGATATATAGACTCATATCCTTTTTCTAAGACTTGTATTCAACTCTGCCACAACTCTGATTTGACTTTGAAATCATGTCCTGAGACTGGAAATGAGGAGCCATTCCCTCAAATTGATAGTCTGCTCTTACTAATGAAATCATTTGCCTTTTCTGAGACTTCTATTCGACTTTGCTCTAACCCTGACTTGACTTTCAAATCTTAAATTGGGGCTGGAAGTGTGGAACTATGCCCCCAAATTGATAGTCTGTTCTTCCTGTCAAAATTTGTACTGATGGAGAAACTCTGTGGGGCTTGACATAAGAAGAAACACAATTATAGGTGGTAAGAACCTCCTTTTATTTTTAAAAGGAAATTTCCCCAAATGGGTTCATTTGTATTTAGAAGTTGGTTCTTCTGTAGTACATGATTTATGTGTCCATTAAGTGATTCAGTTGCAAAAAATAGACACCCCAACTGGCACCTTCACCTCTGAGATTCTGCATTTCTGTAAAGTACTTTTTTGTTCCTTCAGCAGTAACTTTCTTAGGTAAAAGCAAATTGTGTAAACTTTCCCTTTCTACCTCCTCCCTCTCACTCTGTTGGCTATTACATCTTCTGGATTGCAACATTATTTGCCTGAGGTAATGGTTTAGAATATCTAGACTCCCTTTAACCAGAGGTTCAAATCCCAATAATGCTGAGTCAAAAAATAACTGTAGTTGAAAATGATAAAGACATTCAATTTAAAGGAAAGGGAAGGGAAAAAAAGGAAAGGGTTTGAGACAAATTATAGACACTTGAGGTCTTAAGAGAAGATTCTTTGGATATCTAGCCAAGTATCTATGAAATATGAGATAAATCATCTAATGCCTCATTATGTTATGAGGTGATTGTGGGTTTTCCAAAACTCTGTCATGAAAGGACAGTCTCTGGCAGGTCCTCCCAAGCTTGAAAAACTTCACATATGGGTCCCAGTGACAGACTGTGTGTGTATAGTTAGAGAGCCAGCCTAGCTAAATTTGGAAAGTCTCATCACAAAAAGGCTGCTTGTTGTTCATTCATTTCAGTCATGTCATGCTCCCATTTGGAATTTTCTTAGCACAGATATAGGAGTATTTTTCCACTTTCTTTTTAGCTCATTTTACAGATGAGGAAATTGAGGCAAAAAAAAAACTATCAAGTAATTAAATGTTTGACCACAAATACTATTTTCTCCACTAAGATGGAAAGGAACTGTAGTTTGTGAAGGCAGATAAAAACCATGAACCTTTGAAGCATTAAAATAAATGAATACAGGATAAGTTCAGCCACCCCAAATGAAATAGGGATTTATTATTTGTGCGTCTATCCCTTCAAAAGACTAAGTGCTCATCATATCAACCTGGGGGACAATTGCTGTTAGACCATAATCTTCCAGAGATTTGTCTTCTGATTTTATTATTTTCTGTGAAGATAACTAAAATTCCTTCTATAAAGAAGCATCTCTTGATGTCTTTTATTCTTACTGCCCTCCCTCTGTTGATTATTTCCAATGTATGCTGGATATATCTTGTTTGAATGTTGACTCTACTTTTATATCTTGAGCTCCTTGAGAACTGGGACTATTTTTGTACTCTTTTTATTTTCCAGAGAGAAGAAAATCCCGAGTTTAGCCCTGTACTCAGCACATTTTAAGCACGTAACAAACATTTGTTGACTGACTGACTGATCTATAGGTAAGGACAAACTCTATATATCTTTTCAATTCCCATGGCACCAAGTCTAGGGCTTTAGACATAAGTATTTGCTAAATGAATATTAAATGAAAATATGGAAGAAAAAATATAGAAAATATATTTTTAAAAAGCTGGGAAAATATGTGGAGATTATAGTAAATGCTGAATTAATGTTCTTAAAAAAGAAATTGGAAAATGCTTTGGGACTGTTTGGTCTAAACAATCTCATATTCTCCTTTGACATATGTCTGAAAAATCAAGTTGCTTGAAACAAAAGCCTCAAAGAATTAACTGAAGATGTCATTCTATCCCCTTCATATTTGCATTGCCATTATTAATGATAGAAATGAAGAGCAGGGGAGGTTTTCCCTAATTTAACCATCTTTCACAGCTTGATTGAAGTTAATTATCGCACTTTCACATCCTTCTTTTTCTCCTCCTCTCTCACTTCCATTCAATATTCATGTATTTAATACCTGTTATGTACTAGTCACTGTGGGGGACATAAAGATGAGTAAGCCAGTCTATGTCCTTAAGAAATTGACAGTTAAGAAGAGGAGGGATGACATTGCTGCACAAGCAGCTCTAATATGAGGCAGGCCAGAAGTGCCATCAAGAGAGACAGAGAAAGAGACAGACGGGGGTGGGGGAAGGAAAGAAAGAGAAAAACATACAGAGAAAAAAGAGAGAAAGGAGAAAAGGAGAGAGAGAGAGAACCAGAGAGAAAGGAGAAAGGGAGAGAGAGAGCCAGAGAGAGAAACAGAGAGAAAGGAGAAAAGGAGACACAGAGAAAGAAAGAGAGCCAGAGAAAAGGCAGGGGGAGGGGGAGGAGAGGGAGAGGAGGGGGGGAGAGGGAGGAAGAGAGGAAGGGAAAGAGAGGGAGGGAGAGAGAGGGAGGGAGACAGACGGATGGACAGACAGAAAGAGACGGACAGACAGACAGAGACAGACAGAGCCAGAGAGAAAAGGAGAGGGAGGGGGAGAAGGAGAGGGAGAGGAAGAGAGAGAGAGAGAGAGAGAGAAGAGAGAGAGAGAGAGAGAGAGAGAGAGAGAGAGAGAGAGAGAGAGAGAGAGAGGGAGGGAGAAGGAGGAAAAGAGAGGGAGGGAGAGAGAGGAAGGGAGACAGACGGATGGACAGACAGAAAGAGACAGACGGACAGACAGACAGAGACAGACAGATAGAGAGCCAGAGAGAAAGGGGAGGGCGAGAGGGAAAGAGAGAAAAAGGGGGGGGGTAAGGTAGGAGGGAGGAAGGGAGGGAGGGATGAAGAGATGCACTCATATGATTTTGGGAATCAAGAAAAGCTTCTGAAAGAGGTAACAGGTCAGTTGGATATTTTAGGAGAGGTAGTTTTGACAGACAGAGATAGTGAGAAAATATACCATTTGGAGAGGATAGCATGAATCAAAGGCAGGAAGGTGTGAGACCTTTTCAGACAAAAAGAGTAGTGTAGCTTGGCAGGCACACACTGTAGTATATGTGGAGGCATAGTGGGAGATAAAAAGGACATGATAGATGGCTGCCCAAGGAGTTAAAACTTTTCTGAGAAGCAATAGGGAGCCAGAGAAGGCTTTTTTGTCATGAAATGACATGATCAGATCTATCCAATATAAAGATTTGTCTAACAACAGATTATAAAATGAATTGAAAAGGGAGAAACTCTAGAGGATAGGTAGAGCAATTAGGAGGGATTAGGAGACAAGTCCCTTTAATAAAGGTAATAGTTTTGAGGATTGAAAAGACTTACTTTGCTCAATACAAAATTTTAAAATATATTTTTATAATTTATATAATGCTTATATCTATATATTTAATATTTGTATTTAATATTAATATTTTACAAATGAATTTTTATTGTTGTATTTGATCGTTATAGTTTCCTCTAGTATCTCTTCCATTTCCAGGAAACCATTTCATAAATAGTATTTTATTAAAAACAGAAAAAGAAAAGGAATAGGAAAAAAATCAGTATAAATGATTAATATTGAACAAGTCTGAAAATACATGCAATTTACAATACTTGAGGGCTTCTCACCTCTGCAAAGCGTGGATAGGAGTATTTCCCATAGCTTTTATTTAAAGCCATGTATGATCTTTAGAATTTTGTAAAATTCACTTTTGATTGTATACACTATACAATCAAAAATGTGTGGTTGTCCTTTCCATTTACAATGTTGTAATCATTGTGCATATTATTTATTTAACTCTGCTCATTTCAGTCTGCATCACATATTTTTCCACATTTCTTTGTACATATTATATTCTCAGTTCTCATGGTTCTCTAATATTCCATTACATCTGTTTACCATAATTTGTTTAACTATTCCCTAACTGAAGGGCATTTACTTTGTTTCCCAATCTTTGTTATCACAAAAAGTGTTATTATAAATATTCTGGTGTGTATCTTTCTTCCTATCAATAATCTTTTTGAAGTTTAAGTTTAATAATAGAATCTCTCTTCCATAGAATGGAATGAATAAACATCTTAGTCACTTTTTTTTTGTAATTCCAAATTGCTTTCAAAAATGATTTGCAGTTCCACTAATACATTAGTGTGCCTATCTTTTCACAATTCTTCCAATATTGTTGTTCCCATCCTTTGTCATCTTTGCCAATTTGCAGGTGTGAAATGGAACCTTGGTTTTTTGTTTGTTTGTTTTGGTTTGCATTTCTCTTATTAGTGACTTAGAGCATTATTTCACATGATCATTAATAGTTTGCAATTTTTGAGAGCAGTTGGTTTGTATCCTTTGACCACATAATTTTCCACTAAAAATTCCCCTTATCCCACAAACAACCTTTTCTGCATTCCGTGTGCTGTTTATATTCTAGAGAGCACAAAGAAACAATCATTTTTTCCAAGGAAAAGGGACACCTTCTCCTTGTTGACTAATATATAATAGCCCTTCGTATTCAGAGATGATACTATTGATGGATGATGATTACTATCCTGACACATGACAATGGCCAGAAAAAAATGATTTTCTAAAGTGAACTCACATAAACTATGTCCTTTGGTTATAAAAGTATCTACATGACATGCCCCCATATAAAGGAAAAGGGAAAAATCAATGTGATAGAATGGTTGACATTTGAGCAAATCACTTAATCTGTAAGTGCTTAATTTCCTTCTCTATAAAATAAAAAAGTAGGGGGGGGAAGGGAACAAATATTTATTAAGTGACTACTCTGTTTGTTCTAAGGGCTTTACAAAAAAAATCTCATTTGATCTTCACAAAAATATTGGAAGGTAAGTGCTAATATTAAGGCCATTTAACAAATAAGGTAACTAGGCAAACAGAGGTTAAGTTGTCCAGAGTGTCTGAGGCCACATTTGAACTGAAATCTTCCCTACTTTGGGACTAGATAATGTTTAAGGTTCTTTTTTACTTAACAAAAATAAAAAGCAGAAGACATGTTTCTTAATTTACTACTTTTTTTTTTAACTGCACTATTGGCTTTTCATTATTTCAACTTTGTTCTTTTTTTTTTTTTTTTTTTACTCTTTTCCTTTGGTTCCATCCAAAAAATATTTAGTGAATTTCTACAATTCACAAGATTCTGAGTAAGGTACTTAACAAATGTTAGTGGTGACAGATCTTTAATTTCCATTTCCGATTTCCTATTCCTTCTCATTCTTCCCTTCCCCATCTCCCACTCCCTGTCCTTTATCATGCAATAGCACATAAAGGGGTATAATGAGAGATAAGGAAAACATGGAGGATGAAGTGTAGTATTTACCTATGTAGCCCCTTCATGATTAGGGCTTTCAGGGACAGAGTGGAGAGCAGAGAACCTCCACAGAGGTCACTGCTGGGAGAGACAGCTAGCTCCCTTAGAACACAGCTGGGGGGAGGGGTGATGCCAAGGGGAACATTTGTGTACTGGTGAAGAAAATAGGGGACATTTGTGATCTTTCAATCTTTGTAAGCTTTTTAATTTGAGAAAAAGGTGTCCTGGAAAATACATTGGTTACCTTCTTCCACTTCTTGTCCACTACCATCCTCACCCATAAGTCAATGTAAGAGAATAATGAATGATGTGAAATTTAGATTCATGATAATTTTTCAGGGAGAGAGAATGATACTCTCTGTAAGCTATACTAAGCTTTCAATTCAGGCAAGTTGGTTTTTAGATTTAGGTCAAAGTGAAAATAATTTTAGTTATTCTTTTCCAGAACATGCTTCCTAGGCTAAGTGCTTCCTAGTTTTTCTAGAAATTGCAATTTTATGTGATTTCTGTATATATAAATATATTTTACAAGCCATTTGTGCTATTGAAAAAATTATTTTAAAATTGCTTTTAAATAATGGGATATGCAAAAAAGCACCATGGTATACTGGAAAGAGTGCTGGCAGAGACCCTGGGCTCAAATTCTGAATCTGCTATTTACTACCAGTGTGATAATGAATAAGTCACTTAACTTTCATTTCTTTCTCTGGAAAATCAGGGGATTGAATTAAATACTTCTATGATTCCTTCCTATTCTAAATCGGTATTCAAATTGAATAGTATGGTGGGGGTGCTTGAAAACCATACTCTACTGGAAACTTTATGAAGCTTCTGTGATTTAATTCGTTTGGGAATTCCCTTCTCAGACACAAATATCCACAACTTAGTAGATAAGAGGATTGCCTGAAACTCAGAAAGACTGACTCATCTATAGTCACAGAATGATCTATTTAGAGTTGAAAGGAAATGTAGAGACCAACTAGCTCAAACCCCTTATATCATTGAGGAAATTACAATCTAAAGATGTTCTTAAAGGATTTACCCAGGATAATCTAGATATTAGGTGATAAACCAGGATTTAACTGATTCCACAACCACAGTCTTTTTCTTATCTTTTTAAAAAAATATTTATATCATTAAAAAATACCTTTTTATTTTCAAAATCCATGCAAAGATAGTTTTCAGCATCCATCTTTGCAAAACCTTGTGTAGCAAATTCTTCTTCCTCTCTTCCCTCACTTCCTCTCCTAGGCAGCAAGTAATCCAATATAGGTTAAACATGTGCAATTCTTCTGTACATATTTCCACATTTAAAATGATGCATAAGAAAAATCAGATCAAAAAGGGAAAAAAATGAGAAAGAAAACAAAAAGCAAGCAAACAACAACAAAAAAGGTGGAAAAATCCATGTTATGATCCACATTCAGTCCCCATAGTCCTCTCTCTGGACGCAGATGGCTCTCTCCATCAAAAATCATTGAAATTTTCCTGAATCACTTCCTTGTTGAGAAGAGTCAGGTCCATCAGAATTGATCATCACATAATCTTGCTGTTGCTGTGTACAATGTTCTCCTGGTTCTACTTACTTCATTTAGGATCAGTTCATGTAAGTCTCTCCAGGCCTCTCTGAAATCACCCTGTTGGTTGTTTCTTATAGAACAATAATATTCCATAACATTCATATAGCATAACTATTCAACCATTCCTGAACTGATGGGCATCCACTCAGTTTCCAATTCCTTGCCACTACAGAAAGGGCTGCTACAAGGATTTTTGCACATGTGAGCCCTTTCCCCCTTTTTTTGTGATCTCTTTGGGATATATACACAGGAGAGACATTGCTGGATCAAAGCATGTGCACAGTTTGATAACCCTTTGTGTATAGTTCCAAATTGCTTTTCAGAATGGTTGGATCAGTTCACAACTCCACCAACAATGTATTAGTGTTGTCGTTTTCCCATATACCCTCCAACATTCATCATTATCTTTTCCTGTGATTTTAGTCAATCTGAGAGGTATGTAGTGGTATCTCAGAGTTGTCTTAATTTGCATTTCTTTTATCAATAGTGATTTAGAGCATTTTTTTCATATGATTATAAATGGTTTTAATTTTTTTTTTTTTTTTTGCTGAGGCAATTGAGGTTAAGTGACTTGCCCAGGGTCACACAGCTAGGGCATGTTAAGTGTCTGAGACCAGATTGGAACTCAGGTCCTCCTGACTTCAGGGCTGGTACTCTATCCACTGTGCCACCTAGCTGCCCCCTGGTTTTAATTTCTTCATCTGAAAATTTTCTGTTCATATCCTTTGACCATTTATCAAATGAATAATGGCTTGTATTCTTTAAAAATGGGTAAATTGTCTATTTTTTTTAGAATTGAGGTCTTTATCAGAAGCCTTGCATGTAAATTTCCCCCCTAGTTTTCTGCTTCCCTTCTAATCTTGTCTGCATTGGTTTTGTTTATACAAAAACTTTTTTTTTTCTGGGATTTAGTGATTTAAATTCTAGGAAATCAGCTAGGAAATATAAAGTGTCTGGATTTGAATTCAGATCCTCCTCTCTTCAGGGCCAGTACTCTATCCACTGTGTCATTTAGCTACCTCCTACAAAAACTTTTAAATTTAATAATCAAAATTGTCAATTTTGTATTTCATACTATACTCTAGTTCTTCTTTGTCCATAAATTCCTTCCTTCTCCATAGAACTGAGAGGTAGACTATCCTTTGTTCTTCTAATTTGCTTATAGTATCACTCTTTATGTCTAAATCATAAGTCCTACATGAACTGATACTGAGTGAAATGAGCAGAATCAGGAGATCATTATACATGGCAACAACAAGACTATATGACGATCAATTGTGAAGGATGTGGCTCTCTTCAACAATGAAATG
Organism: Myrmecobius fasciatus; assembly: GCA_023553655.1. Taxonomy (NCBI): domain Eukaryota; kingdom Metazoa; phylum Chordata; class Mammalia; order Dasyuromorphia; family Myrmecobiidae; genus Myrmecobius; species Myrmecobius fasciatus. The sequence continues at coordinate 216,847 of JAJPUD010001229.1, forward strand.
TTTCAAACCAGTTCCAAATGTTCAGTGATGAAGAAAGCCATATACACCCAGAGAAAGGGATATGAATGTGGACCACAACGTAACATTTTCATGCTCTCTACTGATGTTTGCTTGCATTATGCTTCCCTTCTCAGATTTTTTTTTCTTGTAGATCCAATTTTTCTTGCACAGCAAGATAACCGTAAAAATATGCATTACATATTCAATTTGTCGAGTATTTTAACATAATTAACATGTAGTAGACTTCCTGCCATCTAGAGGAGGGGTGGGGGCTGGCGAGGGGATTTGTAACAGAAAGCTTTGCAAGGGTCAATGTTGAAAAGTTACCCATACATATGTTTTGCAAATAAAAAGCTTTAACAAAATGAAAAAACTTAAAAAAATAAATCATAAGTGCATTTCAATCTTATTTTGATATAATGTGTTAGGTGTTGGTCAATACCTAGTTTCTATTGCCCTATTTTCCAATCTTCCCAGCAATTTTTGTCAAATAGTGAACAGAAGCTGGGGTTTGGGGGT